>VXBL01001837.1:179589-211188 GCA_013400195.1 Aramus guarauna
TTTTTTTTTTTTTTTTTAAACCCAGTGCTTTTTAATCAGAAGGGAGGTTTTATGGTTCTTTAAAAGGAAGACAGCTGTGGATAAACCTCAGTTCTGATTTAAAGTACCCTTTTACTATACTGGAGATTAGAACTGAAGACTTCATGTCTTTTCCAAATGCTAAATGAGATTTTCTTATTGTTGGGAACAGATTTCTCTTTTGTATATTTATGCCCATATAAAATACGGTTATTCTTTCTTTTACTTTCTATGTGTTGATAAATACCTGTTCTCTGGAATCACTTGTTGAATAATAAAACACATGCTGAAAATTAGCATGTCTGTGAAGCAGACTATACTCGAATGCAATTTCTTTTTTTTTAAGGGAATCATAAAGTTATTTTAAAATGTTACCAATAAATATTCTTGGATTTACTGACAATTTAATGTTTTCATTGTTAAGGAGTAGTTTTAAATTTTTAGGAGCAGCTCTAGGTGTGCATAAACCACCATTTCAAGTGTAATTTTGAGATGGAATCTTTGGTTCAGCAGTGCAGTTATTACTCTTGAGATGATGCCACAGTAATTTATTGTATTTGCTCGGAAGCCAGCGTACTAGGTGGATCCTTAGTTTCCCTGGCAACTCAGTCATCCAGTTCTGGGAGGATATGGTCAATATACATATAAATTTCATTAATAAGTCATTTTAAAGCCATGTTTTTCTTAGATATTGAAGCACTTACGGTAGTCATTATGAAGCTTGTTTGGAATGAGGGACCTTATTCCGGAGAGGTCTTTGTTCAGTATGCATTTTTGTCTGATTCGGCACTGAGTCACTAACTCCTTATCAACGATGGAAATCGGTCAGGGCAGATCCCACGACAGCAGGAATCCCATGATGATCCTTTGGGAGCAAAGGACACGGTACCGTTAATAGTGCATTGATTTAGTGATAAATAATCACATTTTAAATTGAATTCTCTTTTCTGTCAAGCAGGCTAGGTTACTGAATAATGGCAGGGCTTTGCGAAGATGGCAACGCCAAGACATCTAAGAGTAAAATTTTCCTTTGTGGCTTGGTAAGAATGAATATTAGGAAGTTTCTTCATCACTCAAAGTAGCTACCCCATAACAACTGCAATGTATGTTTGGGTTTTTGTGTTTTGGTTTTGGTAGTTGGTTTTTTTTCATTCTACCTGGACCATCAAAAATTTGCCCAAAGGTTTTGTATGTATGTCTGTAACTGATATGCCAAAGGTATCAAACATAGGCAGGACAGTTTGACAGATCTGACAGTTGTTTTTTTTTCCTACTTCATTTTGTTGACTGAAAGGGATACTGTTACTGTGTCTAAGAAAATTATGGAAATAAATGGCAACAGTATTTTGGAAACAATGCTGAAAGTGGTAGCAGTACCAGCAGTAATACTGTCTTACTGCTGCTCGACAGTTAACAGTGTGTCAGCACCCGCCTGAGAATCCTGGCTCGGACTTGGCCTTTGGAATAGCTCTGTCAGAGGTCTTAGCTGTGCAAGTGCAGATGATCTCCTAGTTTTAGTAGCAAAATTAAAATTTTGATCCTTAAAACTGACTATGCAGCTGCCACTTGGCTTTAGAAGCACCTAATATGTTAATGTTTTTACTGGTAAAAAGACATCAACCAAGAGCTCTACTTGATGCAGATTAATCAGGGTGATAGAAGTTGAAAGAAAGGAAACCTTAAATGTCTTCTCTTGCTCTGTTTTCTGATCCAGAGTTGCTCTGAGCTGTGCCAGACTGTGGCATCTACGCGCCAGCAGCTCTGCCCAGCCGTACCTCAGTGCAGCAGCATCAGCCAAGATTTTTTTTTTTTTCCTCCCACCTGCCAGCAGACCCCCAGCTTACCTGAGGATGCTGAAGTGACATAGATCGTCATCTTCCAGGGAAATTGCTTGTTAGGAAGCGTTAAAGATGCCAGAGCATCCCAGGCTGTGCCTGTGCTAGCGATTAAAAAAGCCAAGAATCTTTCATTGGCCTAGAGGACGAGTAGCGAAGTGCAGCCACATCCGTACAGCTAAACTCCCTTCTTTCCCAAGCAGGGCAGACTGCTCCAAAGACCAGAACTTGGCCTGTGGTGTCCTCCAGGGTGTGTTTCTGCTCTGTCGGGGAGACTGCTAGAAGCCAAAACCCTTCCACTAATAGTAGTGCACTAAGTGCAGTAATAATTAAGTCAAGCGAGCAGTCCTGTGGTTGGGCTCATGTCCTGGACCTTTTATTTGCCCAGTGGAGGCACAGATGTTGTGATCAGGACGTGGCCTGTGACTGGTTGCGGTTCTCCCAGAGAAGGTGCAGCTCATTTTTGGTGCAGAGGGACACATCGCGAGTCCCGTGGCATCGTTGAGCCACGCTGCTTACCTCACCCCAGCTATCAGAAAACAGGGGGCTGTGGGAGGCCTTGATTTACAACAGCTTCACAACTTTTCTGCGACAGCACTGAACACACTTGTGTTTTATGAGATGTTTTAAATGAAATTAAACAGCGCTTGTCAAAATAAACAGAATTTATTTTGAGCTGCTTGTTGTCTTGCACGTGACTTTAAATCTTATAAAACCTGTATTACCGTTGTAGTCATCAGAGAAATTTCCGCTGTCATACTGGTGTATAAAGGGTGGGTAGGTTGTGCGTGTGATCTCCGGTCCATTGATCTGGTTTTAAAGACAGGGCAGCCAGTCTAACTGTGATAGCTCGTGTGTCAATTCTGTAAATTGCAGCTAAGCGGCGTCTTTGAAAAACCATGAGAACATTGGTGTCTAGGCCACTGAGTGTTTTTGTCTTTCATCATGGAATGCGTAGAAAGGCTTTGAAGGACAATTTCTTGATTCCTGAACTATTAATCGTATTAAACCACTTCTTTTGACCAGTGGGTCCAGAATTAAATTCCTCTTTTTTTTTCCTAAAATGTCCGTTTTGCCATGTAGAAAAAGAAAGTGACTCGGGCACTGTGAACACAGTTAAACTATTGTAGAACGACTAATCATTTCATGACACAAGAAGTCAATTTTTCATGCTTGTTACAGAAATCGTAACATTGCACTAATACAAGTACCTTTTTGGTGTGTGGTGCTTATGTTTTAAGAGGCGAAATCAGTCTTGCTTATGTTCTCCAGTCTTCAGTTCTGAATGTTGATTTCTGTGTGCTGTTTTGGATTACTGTTGCTCTGATCATCTGGGTCTGCAATTGCAATAGCAACGGTCTGTAATTCTTAGGGGTGGCGTACCAAAAGTTTATAAGTAGGTTGCCCTGCGGTAGGGTGTAGTCTGGGACAGCGTGTGTTAATACTACAAAATTATAGGCCATGTGAAGCTCACTTATTTCCAATAATGTGCAAACTCCCAGGACACACGTGTTTAAGGAGTTACAAATAGCTGTGTGCAGAACTGTAAGGCCGTTGGAGATGATGGTTACATCGTGAACGAGGTATTTCTTTCAGATGGGATATGTGCCTGTCCGTGAAAGTCCAATGATTTGAATAAATATTAAAATTATATGTTTGCAACAATTTTAATGGGTTCTGATATTCATAGAGTGGTTCTGGGATTAATTTTGAACAAAAAGTTTGCAGGGAGTGACTGCAATTTGTACAAATGCATTTTGTATTGAAGGGCCGCTTGTGTTGAGTAGGTGTCCTCACTCATGCTTGGTGTGTGGGTGTTTCTCGAGCTCTTTACGTAGAGCAATGTGTGTAGTGTTGAAGAACAAGGGCGTTCCCTTAACTATGATGGTTTATCAGAACATTATTGTTTTACTCCATCTTTAGATATGAAGTTGTAATTTCCTGAAGAATTTTAAAGGCATTTTCTTGGCGAGCAGAAAATATTATTTCAACTATTACTGTCTCCCTTGCTGCTGATAGAGGACAGTGGCATCCTTGTTTGTGCTGCTGAGTAAGGTGCCTGGACAAAAAGGTGAATGTTGGTGTTTCAGGAGGAACCTGCTCTGTGCTTTCTGTCTAGGCCAGAGCCTCTTGTTTCCAGGGCTTGTTCTTTTGTTTGGATATAGTGGCCAAATTAGAAATGGCAGAGAATTATTAAATGGGTTCGTGTTAAAAGTGGATTTTACGTCTGGTTCTTACTGAAGTGTTTTTTCCTTTTAAAGATAACATTGCGATTCTCACCAAGTTCAAGCCATCGCAGTCAGAAGGTATTGTACTAACCGGCGTTATGCCTTCCTGCCTTTTGTGTGTGTCCTCCATCCTTTTCTTTTTTTTTTTTTTTTTCTGCTGGGAGCCTCTTGGAAATCCAACTTGAGTTTATATGAGTCATTGATGTCACCCATGAGCCAAGCTTTTTGTAATGTGATTTACAAGTCAATTTATAGCTATCTGTGGGCAGCTCTCTTGGGTAAGAACTAATTGGGCATCTCCATTCCTGGTGCTTGTTGCAGTTCTGGGTTGCAGCTCCTTTATATCTTCCTACATGACTTGGACATGCATTTCTTATACTGCTTAGGAACCTGTTTATGTGTTTTTTTCAAGGTGTGAATGTATTATGTATGTTGTACTTCTTGATTAATATGTTTTGCATTGTCTTTTTGCCTTCTTGTGTGCTGCAGTAGGGTTATTTGGTTTTATTCGCCTGGATCAGAGATACCAAGAGGATTTCCTTTCCCAAGTTGCATAAGTAATCAGCTATGGTACTGGGAGAGCATTTAAAATGTAGACCTCTGCTTGTTCCTGAGGTTAAACTTTCACAACTACAGAAAAGATAATCCAGAAAAAACAAACACCAAGGCTGTGTAGGCTGTGGAATCGGTTCAAGTCCTCTCAGCAGCATAGGCAAATTGAACGTTGCTGCTCCAGGTACAAGGTGCGAGGCTGCCTCTGCCACGGAGGGTTGTGTGACCGCGTGTTGGGACTTTCTGCTCCTGGGCTCGCTACCTTTCGCCAAAGCTGCGGTAGCTGCCGGCTTGCCAGGGCTGCAGGCAGAGCAGGCAGCAGAGCATGCTTGTGATGATCCCTGTCTTCGTCAAGCAATGGTCTGCTGTCCTGGGCAGCTGCCAAGCCTCATGTTATTAGAGCCAGCCCTGTATGAAGGTAGACCTCCTGCTTAGGAATATTCTTGCAGAAGCAGTTTCTCAAGTAAGTTAATCTGAATATTTTGATAGTTGTTTTTGAGTCAAGGCTTCTCTGTTCTTATTGTACCATTCTCCCACTGTGTGTCATTTGTTTCTCATACATGTTGAACGCTTGTGCTGTGTTGGGAGGTGAAGTGAATTCAGTTCTGTGCTGAAGCTGTTCCTGTAAAACTTTGCTGTATTTGGTGGTCTGTCTTAGAGCGTAGTCCTTGTAGCATTTATGATATTTTCGGGTAGGCAGAATGAGCCCAAATTATTTACTTCCACGCTAACTTTTTAGAGATGGCTTAATACTTGTCTCCCAACTTCTATCACCATTTGCAAACATCTTTCTACAGGTGCATGAAAAAAACTTAAGTGTTCGAAATCTATCAGCTAACACAGATTTTGCAGGCATAGGTTGCTTTAGCGAAATAGCATGCGACAACTTTGAATGTCTTAGCATTCAGAAACTTCATTATATGTTATATATCCTTATATACTGTTGCCCAGTTTCTCATCACATGATATATACAGTTATAAATCACAGATACCATTTTCTGTAGGTGAACTTAGGCAAAAGAAAAAAAAAATAGAGGAAACAAAATGCTCTCAAGCTATGTCTAAGTAGCTTATTATAGACTTTAGAAAAAACAGTTTATATCTTGCCTGGGTGTAATTTTGACATCAAATACTTGCAAGTTAAAAAAGAGTAGGTTGGTTTTATTGGTAGGAGTAATCTAGCTATAGCTGTCTGACCGTGATCCAGTCTAAGCTGAGGTAGTCAGTCTGTCCAGTCTAAGCTATACCCATCAGTACTATGCCTGCTCTAGATTGTGACGAGCTGTTTGAAAATTGCTTATCCTTTTCCATTGGTGGTGGAGTTATTTAGATGCCTAATTTAGGAGACTGGTCTGTCTGTCTAGCCAGCAGAGACATGGATCTTTACAAAAACTTCTTGGAGCAAGAGCTTAGCTTATGGGCTCTGAATTGCTGTCCAGAGTAGGTTCAGAGCCGCAAACCTAGTAAACGGATCGGTATGGTTTAGGAGTGTGAAGATACTCAATGTATTTTTTTTTTTCCCCCCTATAATGTTAACATTTAAGTAACAGTTTCCTTGGTGGACTGGTTATATTTGCAGGAAAGTCCTGTTGGAGTTCAATACTGTTGTTGAAATGAAGCTGGGCTTTTTGTTTGTTTGTTTTTGTTTTGTTTTATTAAAAAAAAACAAAACCCCAAAACAAACAACAAAAAACCAAACAAGAAGCAGCTTGGTAATTTAAGTTGATATTACTATTCTTGATCCTGTCATCACATCTCCATTATGTGGGCATCTGTTATCTTGAGGTTATGCACCATTAATCCCTCAGCAACAAAAAAATTAATTCCATTTCTAGCAAGCAACCCCAAAGATAATTGAACTTTCGTAACTGAGGCAGCAAAGCTCCAGGTGTGAGACTCTCATTGACAGTCACCTGTCAGACACTTGAGACAAGAAAGGATTTTATCTCCTCAAATACATGATGCTGACAGATTTTTTTTGTTTGTCGCATTTAGAAACGTGTTTCTGTGACTGCAAGGTTACAGCCAGGTAGTACAGACTGAGTATATTGTGTCTCGCAGCTTTTTTTCCCTTCAAAGAACCATTCTTGAAGATTTTATGTAGTTGAGTATTATTTTCCAGCTTTTGCTTGTTCATAGTTCCGTGCCTTCAAGGTTCACTTCATTTCCAGATACAATCGTATTTTAAAATAAGGAACGTATTTATGTGAATCTTTCTTTCAATGTTCCTTAGGGGAAGAGTGCAATGGACCTTTATGTGAAACCATTTCAACTACAGGATCGGAAGTCCCAAGCAGCTCTGAGGTAAGGTACAGTACTGGCAGTGTTAACATCCTACTGGTAGGAAGAAAGAGGAACGATTGCTGTGAAAGAAGGAATTAGTTTTAAAAGTAATATTTCTTTTAGATTGTCTTATACCTCCATTTTTTTATCCATGTAAATATTTTCTTCCTCTACTGTTCTGAAGGAGCAAAACCATGAAAGTAACACTGATACACACCGAGACTCATGAGAGACTTGAAAGTGTTAGTGCTACAACGCAGTAGAAAACAGTAAGGGCTTAACAGTGTTTCCGGTATCAGTCCTGAAATGAGAATCACACGGTCATTTAATGTTTTGGCAATTGGAAAAACATAATGCTTCTGCATGAACCCAACACTTTATTTTGTGCTGCGTATCATATTGCTGGCTTGACAGGGAAATCAAGGCAGTCTTCCACTCCTCTGCTCTGGGAACTTTTTGACAGTGCAGCAAGATTTATGAGAAAGCAAATAAAGATTTGAGTTATAAGAATACCTCTTCCTTGCAACATGTGCAATCCAAATAACATCATCAGCCATTCGTTTTTCCACAGTACCTCATTGCTTAACGTGTACAGTACACAATAGCTTAAATAGATAGTGGTGTAGGTTTACTATTCAGTTAAGAAACAGATTAAAAAAGAATATTGAAAATATGCATTCTTTAAATTGGCATTTTATTGTAATTGCTATTGTCTGATTTCTTTATTATGGTTATTACATGCTTAGATGAAGATACGAAGAGTTTTAGACAGGAGAAGAAACAGTTGCTCTGTCAATGTAGAGTCTCATACTGGCCATGAGCACTCATCAGAAATGATGTCTATTGAATTGAGTGTTGAAAAACTGTAGCTGTTCTGCTGAACTTCTTGAAACATGTCCTCGCCTACCTCTAAGAGGCATATTTGGAGATGGTCATGTGCAGACAGAACTCAGAAGTGCTTCCTAGATTACACAGTTCTTTATCTTGGTGGCACATGCAACCATATACTCTAAATGTTTTCTTTACTCTACCAGTTGCATCTTAAAAATGGAGGGTATGTTCACCCTGCTACTTTCTTCAGCTGTTGTAGTAATCTTTTTCTGCAGGAAAATTTTCAATGTACAGCCCTATCAAATACTTCACTGAACTCTGGGCAGATACGATCTCAAATTATAGCGTATCATCATATCATGATGAGCATCACAGTCTGAAGCTGGTTCTGAGTTCTTTTTGAGTGTCTCTGAGTAGATGGAGATGACCTAGTTCACCAAAGCCTGAAAGAATTCACTTTGACATAGGACGTAGGAAAAGGCAGGTAATGTGGGAGGAAGGGTGCAACATCTGTGTCTTCTAAACATAGAAGCATGGGGTTTGAATCTTGCTTGAAAGGTAAAAGATTCATGTTGCGGTAGAAAAGGAGACTTTAATCTTCAGTACTTTCTTTTCTGGGAGGTAGTCTCCTTAGGAAAAGTTTATCTGGTTACCCTCTCAAAAATCTCTCCTTGGTAACTTCTTGCTGCCTTTTCTCTTGTTTTCTACTTATGCATGTTCCTTATGTCACTATTTTTCTTCATAATTTGTTCTTAAATATCACAAAGCACTGTGATATTAGCAACATTAGTCTGTAGTTGACTTTGACTCTGGGGTTTTGTTATTTTTCCTCTCTCCCTCTAAGAAGAGACAGCTTATTTGGCTTTGGATACTTAATTTCTGCAGATCAGGTAGTTATCTGATGCTTGCTTACATTTAAGTTAATATTCTTCTGTGCTTTGTGTTATCCTACCCTATGTCCCCTAATACAGCTTCATTTATCTGATTTTTGCTTTCTGTGCATTAGCCAGATGTAAAGTTGCAAAGTTACTCTTAATCTTCTTGCCCAGTTTCATGCTCTTATCAGCCGTGACAGATTTAGTTCTTGATGATCCATGTCCTAGGTATTCAAGTTAAGTCTATCCTTAAAGTTTTTCCATTAATTCATTTCAAAAGTAAGATAGCTCTGACTTTTTTTTTTTTCCATGTCATGCTAATCCTTTATCTTCATGTGTTGTCATAACTTCAATTTTCTTCTCTATAAACCAGAAGAATTTCTTTTCCCTCAGTTCTTCGCTAGGCTGCCTTTTGTCATCCTTGATGCGTTCCCACAGGAGCTGAGCAGGGTCATCTGTCCTGGCATGGAAGACAAGCCATGTTTTTTTCCTCTTTTCACCAAGACCCTTTTGAGCTCAGGTCAACATGCTTTGTTCTTGTTTTGACACATAGCACATTTTTTTTTTTTTATTCAGTAATTTTACACTTGGGGTAGGTTGGTAATTTTCTTGTTATTTAACCCTGTACTTAACTTTGTTTCTGCATTTGGAAAATATGAACACTTGGAAGTCTTAAAACAATTTAAGTCAGGTAATTTTATAACAGAATTCATTCATAAAAAGACCATTGGGAAAGAGTTAAATGAATTTGCATTCAGGTCACAACTTCATTATGCTTGGGCTGTCTTTTCTTTTGGAAGAGAAGAAACCTAACGTGCAACCACACAATGCTCCTGCTCAGCAGTAGGGAGAAAAAGCTGCGGCGTTACTGTTAATGTAGCATCGAGGGGGGTGAGGAATCTAGATCCTAGTATGGAGAGCAGACAAGGTTATCTATCCATAATTCAGTGGCATTTTTTTCTTTTGTAATCTGTAAAGGAATATGTGATTTATACATAAGGAATAACGCAAGTAAAACAAAAATGAAGGCGGAAAAGGAAGTCTGTAATGAAGCCTGCCAACATATATACAAAAGTCAGAGGAAGTCCAGGGCTCAAAAAGCAATTGAGTATCCCATCAATGGTGCTTTTGGTCCTTCCTCATAATTTTGCATTTGTACTCTGATCTGCTGCTTCTTCCTTATTTTACCCTGTTTTTTCCTTTTTTTTTTTTTTTTTTTTACCTGCTTCTTGTTGAGTCTCCTTATTTTTCTTCTTTTAATCTCACACAAGGACGAAAGAAACAGGATCGCTTGGAGTTCAACAGCTTTTCGTATTACAAGCCTTATAGCATGCATCATTTCTAGATGCTTTGTCATGCAGGGAGGTAAGGAGATGTTTTCAGCAAACAGCAGACTGGAAAGGGAAAAAAAAAAGGGTATGCTAGGGATATTTTCAAATGAGTCTGTTTCAAATTATGTCATTGTTAAATCACTGATTCATAGACAGCCCCTTCGGTTAGAGATAGGCAACTGTCCTAGTTGACTGTCTATGTAGAATCTACCTGAGTCAGCCTCTATGGAGTTCCTGTTCCAAGAAATACATTAATGCCTCTGAAAATCCTTTCAAGCAAATTGGAAAAGTGAATGAAATCACTGTTTTTCCTCTGTGCTTTATGTTTACGCAGAAAAAGTGCTAGAAAAATATATATAATGACATAATTGTGTTTTGATAGCATGGTGCATCTCTGTTTAGTGATTATAATTAGTTGTTCAAGTTACAAAGTAAATGAGAGTGAGGCCCACTAACAAAATACAGTTCCTATTCTTAAGAGGAAGGAAAATGTTTATTCAAGGTTGGAAGAAAAGTTTAAAAAATGGAGTTTCTATTAAGTATCTTGATAGTGATTCAATCTTCCACAGAACCTGTACTAATTTTACATTTATCCCANTTGTGGAAGACTGAATCACTAACTAGTTTGTAGCTTATCGGCATCTGTAAGCGGTGTATGTGGAGGGCTGTTTGTCTATCTGCTATTCCAATTAAATAGTACAAAGTCACAATGTTTGCTTTGTATGTGTGTGGACCCTGAGTTTCTCACCCTCAGAAAAGGCAGATGGCTGCACTACTCACTGAGTAAAGCTGTAGGATTGTGCCCTATTCTTGCTGTGAGAAGGAAGGAATTAATTTAGCACTTATCCATGAGATGTTCACCTTTTCTGTTAATTTCACGCCAATTAAATGCTTACTAAAAATTTCAGTTAATCAGGATTTCCTATATTGTAACTTGATCGTGAGAAAACCTGAGAACAAGCTGTCTTTATTTAAGCCAGGTTGCCAGGAATAAATTGGCAGAGCTCCATCAAATGTATTGAAGCAGCGCATTTTACCAAAATTAGGGATGTGACACAGATTACTTTTTTTTTGAGAGCAGCAGGTGCTGCAGGTGTTCCAAATGAATTGATTTTTTTTTCTGAAGAAACTTGTTAATTTTTCAATTTCAGTGGGTTTTCATCTAGAGAGAAACATAAAATACTATTATGTATATGAGAGAGGATTCCAAAGTACGAAGGACCAGCCCAACACTGCTGCCATCACTGCCAACCTTCTTTAGTCCTGCTTTCCATCTCGGTGAAGTTGGACTACTTGAGTGCTTCTGAAGGCACTGGTTGGTTCTTGTTTTGGGGGTCATTCGTTGTCAAGATTGAAGCCCTGTTGTGCTGTGGACTTTGGCTTATAATGAAAAAGTGGTGTCTCTCTACAAGAGCATTTGCGCTTTAAACGTGCTGGACAAGGTTTGCTGGCTATCACCAATTTTATGATACCTAACCTCCATGAATGGAGCTAATTAATTTCAGGCAGTTGTATTGAGAGCAGGGTAGGTTCCCTAGATGAACAGGAAAGCATTTCACGAAACGCATGGGAGTGTACCAAGGACTCTGCCAGCTGTGGGTCTTCATCCCCCACTTCATGTTTCACTACATGTATTGCAATTTTATCTTGGAGTGGAGCGGTGTGGGCAGCATCTGAGGCTCAGTGGGTGGCTAAAATACGACTTGACATCTCATGATGGAGGAGGTAGGAAGCTGTGGGTGGGAGGACTACGGGATGGAGAGCTGGAAGAGGAGCAGATGGAAGGGCACCAACTTGGGTGGGGGCAGGTGTGCAATGGAGAGGTCAGGAGCCGTAGGGAGTCATGAAAAGCAAGGCTGTGCTTTCATTGATGTCAGATTCGTACAGTACTTTACGTGGCAGACATTGTCAGTGTATAATTGGAGAAAAGCTTTTGCTTAAGTGTCTCAGCCCTTCTCTACAAATAGTGCAGGTTTTTCCAGCAGCACCAATGTCGTGAGGATTAGATTTCTAAACCCAGTTCAGACTATCTTAGGGTAAGAGCACAGTGCAGCTATTTATATTTGCACTGTTTCTCATGTGGGTTCTTTGCCAAAAAGCAGATCGATCTTTGTGTTTATTGGACTGAATTCTGAAAAGAACATTTTTATCTTACTTAGATAAGCAAACACTCAGAGATGACATCATTAAGAAAGAATGTAAAGATGTGTGTATGTATTACTTGCAATGTACACAGGAGCAAAAAGAGCGTGTTTGTTTCACTGAATTACAGGAATGGATTTATGTGGTTGCTCTCGAGTAAAATTGTAATAAAAGTGAAAAATATTCATTTCTAATTTCAAAAATCATAGACAGGACTTTATGAAAATTGGATTTTTGGAAATACACTTTTTGCAGTAGTACAAGTCTAAACCAATAAATGATGATACAATAAGGAAATGAAGTTAGTGTTCTACTTCTGTTGAAAGTTAATTTAATTCCACAGAGAACTGTCATATTTTCACAATGTGCTCGCACTATTGGGTTTCACTGTTTAAACCTGTCTGTGATTTGTTTTCAGAAGCAAAACAACAGAACAGTGTGAGAAATTACCGACTAACAGAATTAGATATTGCAAACCAGCTTAGGTATTGCAAACTATTACTTATTCAATAGCAAAGCCTGATGTCAAAATCCTTTGCTCACGCAGCCAGACAGTTGTGGGCCAGGAGCACAGGTAGCTTATGGACAGGGCTTCGTAGGAGAGCTGTGCTCTGCAGAGTCCTCTGCCGTTGGTCTTCCTCTCATCCCTGCGTGGAGTCTGGCCAAAGCACGTTGCAGCACCCTCCAGACCCACGTACAGGAAGATAATGAGCACCCAGATGTACAAGTAAAATCAGGGTGCAGGGCCTCGCCAGGCGTGGATCAGAAGTGGAAGCTGGGAAGCCCTGGCGAGTCTCATTAGGCATAACAATTACAATTACTGATACCAATTTGCCTTGTCTACACTGAGGTTAATGATTTGTCTCCACATCCGCATGTATTTTCATTCAGTGCTCGTGGCGTAATTTCAGTCCGTATTGGAAAAATAGCGAAGTAAGGGGTGCCACGTTTGTTCTGAATGCAAGCGCAGCCGTCTGTGCTGTGTACGTTTTCTGTCTTCAGTATTAAAATAGCAAAAAGGGCTGTTAAAAGTTGTTCTTTGTCAGCTCCTAAACAGTAATCTGTGCCAAGTTGTTTAGACTTTATTTTTTTATAATGGGAATGCTGAGGAACACTGTATAGCTTTTACTAAAAGTGGTTATTCTTTATGTTTACAAACCAGTATGGGCCATGTAAAAGTCAGTGGCATAGGCTGGAGACCCAGTTCAGCTGAGGAAGAGGAGGTTTGTTTCAGCTTTGAGTATTTAGCCTGAAAATCCACCTATCGCTCAGAACAGCTTTTCAACAACTTAAACCAGAAGCTACACTGTTTCTTCTGAAATAGCCTTTTATTTTAAAGCATCCTTTGCGTCATTGCTAACAACATTATGTTTTTCCCGTGATGCCACTGGCAGGGCCTAAACAGCACTGAGACTACTTTACTCATCCCTGAACGTCAAGTGGTAAGCAGTAAGCAATGTTCATGCTTCCTTGCATGAATTTGTGTGGCGTCTTCTATTACCATATGCCAAAATGTCCCTCACCAGAAAATTTTCCAGTTTCAAAGCAGCCATCCTTCCAAAAAGAATTGTTTTTCTAGCGTATAAAAAAATGAATGTGGTGTTTTAGTTTATTCCTAGTGATGGCTTAAATGATAAATTCAAGCAAATCGAAAGGATAATAGACAAAATTGAAAAGTATTGGTGGAGTAAACTGGAAAGTTTGCTTTTTTTTTAATGATTGTTTTGGTTTGATGGGATATAGGATATATTCTGACTATGGTGTTATTAACATATGGGGGATTCCTTTTTACCATAATAATCTGGAGGGCTCTCTGAGTCAGCATGATACTTTAAAATGTTTTAAAGAGCAAGAAACAAACACTGACACCATTTGAAATGTGTGGCCTTTGTTTTCTTATTGTAGTAAGTAATAAGGAAAGAGTCAAAATATCCTCTTATTGAAATTCACAGACAAGATAATTGTATTAATTGTCAAATATATCAGAAAACTTAAACAACTGTTATTCTTTATGGAGAAAAAAATTACAAAACCTCATTGAAGATAACTGAAGAAGTACATGCTGAGGTATATGAAAACTGTCTGCTTGCTTACATTGGGCTCTGGTGTCTTACATTAACACATACGCTCTATTAGCACATTTTTTTTTTCTTTGTTCTATTCTTGTTTAACGTGCTCTTTTATCCAGAGAGGCTTTTTCTGTGCATTTAAATTTTAATGCAAATATCTTGGTGTCTTAAACTGCTTTGAAATGCATGTTTTCAAGCTTTCCGATTTTAATGGGGTTCAAAATTGAAACACCTGTGATGAAGGTGCAAAAAATAGCTTGTGAGTTTTAGCTATAAGAAAAATGGGGGGCGGCGGGGGGGGGATGTGTTTCTTTGAATGGGAAAGGTTGTAGTTTTGTATGCAACTTTGTAGCCTGCATGAAGCATAACTGGAATTTGAGATGTGTGGTGTTGAGTGTTGTTAACACACTTCTTTGAAGTGGGTAAGCACTTCGGTTGCGTGGATTCCTCCAAGGAAGAATATTGAAGAGAACTTCATGCAAAAGGGTTCGCTGGTATAATGGGAACTGAGTTTACTGTGCATAAATCAGGAATTTGCCTTTTTGATTTTTTCAGTAGAGTGCCTATATATTTGCATGTGGTGTGTCAATGCATTTCCAGGAGCTTTTTGAAATAAATCTTATCATACGGTTATGTTTAGCATAGTGGCACTTAAATCAGCATGTTATCATATTATTCCTGTACCTGTAAACATGTTTAATTCCGTGAAAAGGGGCAGTATATAAATATTCTGTGTGAACTGGGTATCTAAGTGAGGGTGATAATTTTGTTTTTAAGCCATTGAATGTTTCCTACCCTGTCAATTATGGAAGCTTTTCTTGTATTTTGGTTCAGCTTCCAAACCCTTATATCTTTGTCCATTTCTGTATTCTGAAAATTTTTCTGCAGTGGATTGTTAATGCCTAAGTTAACTAATTGCTTTGTAATGTGGTTATTTTGGCTTTTTACACTGTCTGTGACAAAAGCTAATTTGCCTGAGTGATTATCAAAGGTATGCAGTAAATAAAATAAATATTTAGTTTGTAAACTATATCTTGTAAGCAAGCAAAATGTTGCAAATCAGTTTTATTTTGTGATTTCAGACAGTTTTCTTGTGATGTAGGACTGTGATAGTATGATGGGGATCACATCATTAACGTAACTTCTCAGCATAGCTGTTACTCACAGCTGGAGATCCTTCACTGGGCTGTAACTGTAATGAAGCTAATGTACTGGGTTCCTCCGTCTCAGATTAGTGTTGGCTATTGCTTTGGTATTGACATTTCTGCTCTAAACCACCTTCCAACGGAGATACAAGAAGCAGAGGGTGGAAGATGCTGAGGTCTGAACCTGCAGTCCCAGCTCTGCCAGGTTGGATACCTGGGAAACCTTGTCCTCTGGGGAACTGAGTTTGGGAATGGCACTTCTGAGTGTAGGCCCTTAAGAAACTTGTAGTTTTCTGACCAAATACTAATTTGAAAAGTATTGCTCGAAGCCAAGTTCCTCTGGCTTTGAAGTACGGATGTGGAGAGGGCTAGGATATTTAGTAGCAAGGTGTATTTGCAGGCAGCTCTGTTGCCTACAAGGAGAGCTGTGCTAAGTGGCCTGTGAGGACATAAATTTCCTGTTAGGTAGGTGGCCAGAAATAGAAATCCCTCTGAGTCCTGTGAAAATATACAGGATTAAATCATCCAGGTATAATCTGCAAAATGTGTTTGCTTTCTGTGATACCGTTAGAGCCCCAAGGGGTAGCAGACAGTACTGACCAAGGTCAGTTGTCTGTGTGCTTTGGTGGCTGAGCAAGGCCACGGAAATGTTTACCACAGTCTCTTCAGCTTCAATGCAACGTCGTTTCTCTGAAGCACTTTCTGTTACGGTGTTTAGTGGTTCGTGCCACATCCAGCAGCTCGCTTCCCCTCTCCTATTTGCGGTGACTGGCTTGTTTGCTTTGGCCCTGGAGAAGCAAATCTGAGCTACCTGCGGGAGCAGGGTGGCCAAGGATCGTCAAGTATTTAGCAGCATGGGAGAGCTTTGATGGATTTGAACGTAGCGTGTGACTGCCAGCCAGCGTTTGCACGCTTTACCTAAACCAGTTGGGGCAGAGCTGAATGTGGGGTGTTAGAGCCTCGCTTAATCTTGAGCTGTGCTTTTATTTCCATGCTGACATCTTGGCCTTTGCTGTGACCTGTCCGGTTTGAGTCAGGATTTCCTACTGCAGGACTTCAGTTCGTGTCTAACGTGCGGATTGCAAGTCTGGGTGCTTGGAGGGCTGTTTGGTTGAACATGGTCCAATACTCTGAACTCTGCTGGATGTCTAGACAGAAGTTAACACTTAGGGCATAACTAGGAATATTAATATAATTCCATATGAATCCATTGAGTTTTCACTTACATAGCTACATGAAACATTTAGCTCTTTATGATAGATTGTTAGAGCGTTCAATTAGCAGATCTGACCACAGGCCATGAAGTCACTTATTTCTTACAGAGATAATTAGACTATTAAAATTGGAAAGTTACTACAGGAAAATAGGAAGGTAGTATTTGTTTTTGAACAAGTAGTTTATGTAAACTTGCTTTGTAACTGATGGGTTTATCCAACTTTTGGAAGCACCAATGAACACTAAGCACTTGCAGTAACACCGTTTCATAGAATCGTGCAGTGACTTGGATTGGAAGGGACCTCCGAAGGTCTCCTTGGCCAACCTCCTACTCAAGGCAAGGCCAACTTCATACTTGGATCAAGTTGCTCAGTCAGGGCCTTGCTTGGTCAAGCTGTGTAATCTCTGAGGATGGAGATGACGCAGTCTGTCTGGGCAACCTGTTGTACCCGCTCCTGCTCAACCACACCCTCACATCCAGTAGGAATTTCCCTTGCTCCAACTTGTTTTCTTGAGTTTTCACCATGCACCTCGGGGCTCCATCTCTTCCGTAATTCCTCATTGGGTATTATTAAATTATTCAAAAGCTTCTGCTTGCTGTCTGGGCTGCGTTGGGAAATTTTAATTTGATTACTTGTGTTCCAGAAGGTACACGTCACAGAATATCTGCTCTGATGGGGTATAGCTTCATTTAATAACTGCAGGTTGTCTAAGATCAATTATTTGAATACAGTTCTGGAAAGAGCTGTTAAGAAATAAGATGTACTAATCGGTAATGTTTTGTGATTCACTGGTGCAACCAATGCAAATTAGTAACATTTTATATATTTTAAACCTGTAAGTGCAGATGTATGCACAGAATTGCATGAACATGCAAGACTGATCTTGTTGTTCTTGTGAAATACAAATGCAGCAAAATGGAAAGGAATAATTTAGGGGATGATTAAGTAGGCCTGTCACTGTCCATGATGAATAATCCTATGTACAGGAGGAGAGGGAAATGGTAAGTATTCCTCTTCTCAAAGCAGATCCAACAATGACTACTATATCTTCTAAACTTGGTAGAGAGACCTTTAATGACTGAGTGGGAATTTGATACATCTTAGAAAATGAGCAAACTTTGATGGCACTAAAGTTTTACTTCAGTTGTATAATCTAATTATAACTGTGCTACCCAAAGAATTTGGGACATTCCTTTAGCAGGAGCTTTACTGAAGTTAATAATATTTATTGGTTTGGGTTTTTTGTTTTATTTTTTTTCTTTATGTACATGGATTTTGTTAGTTCACAAGGACATCTGTGCTCGCACAATTTCTGTCTTTTTTTAAATTGGCGGTTGGAGTGATCTAGTTTTAGGCCAATTCCCACCATTGTAAGTTGTTAGAATGCACTTTGGGGTTCACTTACTGAATGCTGAATAATTACAGTACTGTTGATGCTACGTAGTTGTGGTCTGGTTCTCTGTGCTAATCAAATTAACATCTAAACAGTTGCAATTTGCTTCGAGTCACAATTATACTTAAAAAAACCAACCCTGTAAGCACAAAATAGAATAGGAAAACGCTGTTTCTTTTCTTCTGTTGGATTACATGATTTTTGTGTGCCTCTTAGTCTTGCGTGATTATGTACTGCATTTGTAAGCAGAAGCATTTTCTGAGGGAGCTGTCCTGATTTCAATGCTTACAAAGTAGTCTGCTTTAATTGATATGCTGTAAATATTTCTCCAGAAGAGAAACAACGAAAAAAACCAACAGAATTGCCAAAGAGGGAAGGCCAAGAGAGGATCGCAGCATTTTCAGGGACTAATTTCTTTTAGCATTTTTGTCTTACTTTGATTTGCAACATAGTGTTTTGTAGCTCCCCAAAGGCAAGGGTAGCTTCAGAAATACAGGAATTCTCCAGAAGGCACGGATGGTCCGTGTAGGCTACTCTCTGGTTTCAGCAGTTACCGCTGTATCTAGTGAAGACGCATAAAGTTGTGCAACACTATGGAACAATAGGGGTGGGGTTTTTTTATTATTAAATTTGAGCCTATTTGAAGATAAATGTATGTCCTGGAGTATGTGGATATTATTGCTTGTAATTTTGTCAGCTCTGGAATTATGTGGGTGCCATTTGTCTTTTTATGTCCCAGTGAGCATGAGAGAAAAGTGGGCTCTATTCGTTTGCCAGTGCCTGTTTTGCGACCTTGGCATTACATTCAACGAAACCTTATTGTTCTCTTTTAAAATCTGTTTAAGTAGCCAAATGATGGCAATTAGCAATTTAGGAGTTGTTATTTTAAATTACCTGAGCTTATTATCAGAATGGAGGCCCAGCACAGCTTTGCCTTTAATAAAAAACCCATTATAGTCATACTGTTTGGGGGTGCTTGTGTTTTTCTAAGAGTTGGAAGCTTCTCCTGGGTTTATTAAGGACACAAATTTCTCACTAGCTTTATTTGGGGGCGAGGTATGTGCTCGAAGCAGTTGTTTTGGGTTTTGGAGAGCAGCGGTGGGCTTGCTAACAACTTGTTGGTTATTCCGGCAGAGTGGAAGGAGATATAAGCTGTTCCTGAAGCGACGTCTCAGGGTAAAACAGTGATGAATGATATTGCAAGTGGCTTGGATGGCTGCAGTAATAACATGCTTCACTGCGTGATGCCTTTTGTTAACTGGGAGCAAGGTTCACAGTTATAAATATTCTGTGCTTTCTCAGAGAACTTTTTGACATGCATCTTTGCATGGCTTAAGAGTGAGAAGACAGAATCCTAACCCTCTGAATTATTCTTTTTTGTTCCTGTTCTAAGAAAACGAAAACCCAATTCGGTTCTACATAAATACGCTTTTGCTGATGGGTGTGATTAAAAAACACAACACCAACCTTCCTTAGCATGGAGTTAAATTTAGACCAGAACATCAGCTTCTATGGAGAGCACTTTGCTGTATGAAATTCTAGTCTTGTAAACGATTTGGTAGAGCTGAATCCTGATACAATAATAAATAATATTACCTAATATTAGGTAAACTTCCCTAGGAGAGTGAGGTAATATTCTTTGTTTGCTTAACAGTAATTGTTGTGGCCTAATCAGTGAAAAAGACGACTGTTGTTGTTACGACATTCTGGCATGCTGATAAATTAAAATATGACCTTTAATAAATCAGTTGGAATACTAATTACCCTGTTGCATTGATAATCTCTTGGGGGAAAAAAAATAATCTAATAAAATGGAAGTACTCAGTTTTGAAATGTAACCCCCATATTGTTTGTGTGCTCTTGTCATACATGGTTGTTACTGGGACATATTTCTCTGTGGGGGTTGGTTTAGTGAATCTTGTCATGTAGAAGACAATGCATGGAATTTATTTTTTGCTACCTGCTTCAAGTTGATGAACTGTGCCCCAGCCGGCTTTTGTGTAGAGTGGTATTCTGATCTAAATCATGCTGTAAAATAACACTTGTCTTGATCATTTATGACACGCTGTAAAGCCTGTGAAGGAGTAAATGGTAGCATTGTTCACAAGTACTTGCTACACTAACATGTATGTATTCTTCACAGACCAGTTATTACAGGTAGAGTTTGTGGATGTAAGCAGTTAATTTGGAAATTATTTTAACTGGATATAACCCTTGTTAAAACTTGACCAAGTATATCTTCAGCGATTAAGAAACTGAAGAATTGAGGCAATTTGGGGAAACTTCTTTGTCTTCTGCTCTATTTTAGAGCAAGAGCAACACTTGGATTTTTTAATCATATACCTATATCTTCCACAGATTGATAAAAGACATCAAAGCAAAGATTCTATTTTCTTCAGGGATGGTGTCAGGAGAATTGATTTTGTTCTCTCCTATGTGGACGATCTTAACAAGGAATGGGAAAAAAAGGTGGTAAGTTTGTCTTTTTGAGGTCCTCTTAATTCTTATCTGTCATAACCTGAATATCAATTACTAAGCCTTTCAAATCACTACATTCAGCTAAAAATTTTATAGCTTTATGAAAAGCCATTCCATGTACTGAAATTTCTGTGTAATTTATTGTTGTGCATCCGAACCCAATTTTATTAGATTTTTGGGCCTTTATTTACAGAATTAATCACTCTGTGTTACTTAGGCTGGTCAATATATTATACAATCAATGCAAAGTAATCCAAATGATTTTGTTTTCTTCATTTAATGGTCTTATAGTTAGCTGTGGCTTTGATGAAATATCTGTAAATACCGTTAAATGAAGGAGGTTTCTTCTACATAAGCAAAGGATTATCCAAATAACATCTAACAATAACTTTTTTCCCCTATCCTTTGTCTTCAGTTAGAGCAGCAATAGATTCTTAGATCCAAGAATCCATGCAGTTTTCCTTTTAAGATCTTTTTCTGTATACTCTGAGTAACACAAACACAGTGTCTCCTCTTTGAGCTCTTCCTAGTGCTTGACTTGCACTCTACATATGTGAATTCATTCTTCCAGAAGAATATTTAAGATGGCTTTAACAAGAGACCTCCTACGTAGCAGAGGATGAAGTACAGGCTGTCTCTGAAATGCCAGTTAATGATCATCCCCGAACTTCCCAGCGAGACCCAGTTGCCTGAATGGCAACAGAGTAGGTCAGGCGGAATCAGTAAATCACGTGTATTTGTTCCTTGCTCACAATGACACTTGAGGTCTAACTTGACTAATATGTAAATTCAAACTATTTAAAAAATCGAGTACTATGAGATGCAGTCAAGACAAGCAATAAACTTCATATAAACATAATATTTAAAAAAAACAAAAATGAAACCACCCTGCAGGGATTTTAATTATGTTGTTTTCTCTCTATTTGCTGCCTTATTTCTGAGCCAGCAGAGGTTACATTTACAAACTATCTCTCTAATATATGTCTCCAAAGTTTGTTCTTTAAAAAAAAAAACCCAGACCAAAAAAGACTTGTTTCTCATGTAATCATGTTATTCTGAAGGATAAGGCTTTCTGAAGAAAACTAATTATACTGAGGCTTATGACAAAATCCTGATCAAAACTAAAGGTCTGTGAAGTAAAGAATGCTTCTCATCTATATCTTGTTATATTAAAGTGTTTCCTAATTAAAATTTACAGTTTCCTTTGAATAAAAACTACAAGATTGGGCTGTTCAAAAAATCCCTTATAGTGCTTACATTCCTTTATGAAGGAAATACTGTTGATTAAGGCCTTACGCTGCCTATATGCAAATATGATCCAGTGTGGAACACAAGTCCCTGCATCATATTCTTGTTATCTTAAAAAAGCAAGAAGCTCTGTCATCAGCTAGCCACACTGAGGACGTTTACTTGGGAAACCAGAGTTACATTACAGCTATGGAACCACAGGTTTATGTGAAGGCATACTTTTTCAAGCCCACACTCATCCTTTGTCAGGCTGTAATCCTAACTAGATTCCTCCTTCTACCATAAAGCAAAATGCATTTAAAAAAGAAGGAAGAGGAGACCAGTCAGTGTAGAGAGCAGAAAAAAAATATCCATGCAAAATATGTGAAAGCAACTCTTAAAATAAACTTTTCCATTAGTCATACTCAAATAACACGAGGGAAGAAATGGAGACTATTTAGGTAATGTTTCAAGTGAGAAGAAAATGAGCCAGATGCTCAGTCTGGTCACTCATTCATATCGTGTGCAGCAATTTCCTTCTCACTGCTTTATGGTCATTAAGGGGTAGCAGGAATCTTGGCCAGGCCAGAGGCCGGGTACGAGGGTGTCATTATTGACTGAAGGATTCACATGGGCAAGAACCCAACAGTTAGTGGCTAATACTGCAGCTCTTCTTTGAGGTAAAAATGCACTTAGGAAGACACTTCTCTGCCTTGCAAAAGGCTAGAACATCCACATCAAGTTTTGTGAGATTTAATTCTGTATATGCCTGTTACTCGCAAGAGTTTATGGCCCCAGTGATGCAGGTGTTTGGTCTGTGGCTCTGTATGTTAGCTCTGCGATCACAGAACAAACAGGCATGGAGGTATCAATGTTACAGCACGTCGGTTTTTGCACAGTTCTTGTGGAATCTGCTAAGAAAATGACATTTGCCCTATATTTATGTCCAGCATAGGCCTTCGTACAATGAATGTGCCCATAAATTAATGCAGACTACTTAGCATAGAAGTGCTGTGCTGTTGTCTTTGTGGTAACAAGATTTAAATATTGCTGCACTGCAGCCTTTGGAATTCATCTGACACGCCGGACTGGCTATTACACAGTTGTCGCAGCAAAGAAATATGAATTTCTTTTACTGTAGTACAATGATACAGCAAAATGGAACAGCTAAGAATGGAAATCTTCATAGGAAGAGAATAACAGTTGTTACAAAGGGTTTTGTTTCCTTGTCTCAAGGAAACAGCTTTATTCTGCATTTCTAAGAAAGGGATTAATAACTTCTTTGTGCGTTTCAGCATAGCCCTGATACAGATATAAAAGACGGTCTGTTAATCGTCTCCCTTAGTCTCATGCAGAACAAATGCATTAACTTCTTTGATGTTCCCCAGAAACTTTCCAGCTTAAACTCTGTTTTGAACTTGCGTTCTATAAGATACATGAATAAATTCTAACCACAAAGTCTCTCTAAACAAAAATTAGGATTAAATTTTTGTGAGATAATACTTTATATTTTTCCTCAAAACCTCTAGCAGATAAGTGGAAATATTTTACCCACATATGAAATGCATGTCAACATGGAAAAATAAATACAACTTTTAAAAAAAATCTAACTAATTATTCATGTATGACCAGGACCTGATCTTTATTGTCTGTAAGTGTATTTCTTCACAAGAAACTCCAGAGCTTCAGGACTCTGGGATCTCTGTGCGAAGTAACTTGTTCCTATGTTTACTGGAAGCAGAGGTCCCCTGTCCCCAGTAGGACCTGGAGGTACAGAAAGAAATTTTATCTGGTCCCTTACCACTTCTCATCATCTCAGACAGAAAATTCTAGTTTCTTACAGGCACCAGATAGCCCAAAGTTAGGGAGTCAGGGGCAGCAAGAAACCAGAAGCTTGTTGCTCCTGCTGCGCCCTGGTAGACTGTCGACTGCGAGAAGCCGTGGCCCCAGCTCTGCAGGAGCAGCTGAAAACTGGGCTCGATCCAAGCTGGGCACCTCTCCACGCTGCTTCACAGCAGCCTGGCCGGCACTTGCAGAAGGAAGGTTTTTGGCACCTCCTGCACTTCGGAGGGCGCACAGAGCACAGTCCCTGCGCTGCTGCAATAGGGACGGTTATCTCATCCATCTTGTCTGCCCCGGGCTCTTGTGGCAGCAGGCGGATGGGAGGACGAGGAGCCTTTGCGAAACAAGCTCTATCTCACCTGAAATGTTCTCACCAGGGAGCTGTGTGGGCAGGCTGGGCCCGGGCTGAGCCCATCTGTGTTAGACTTGTGAGGTGAATTGTGTTTTCTCAGGGTACAGCCAAGAGCGGAGTTCTTGTACGCTTTACAGTAGCATGTGATTGCTGCCAAGGCTCGTATTTATTTCCCAATATCCTACACATGACTGCAGTTAGAATAAGCCCAAGCATCCTTGTATGTAAAAGACTTCTGTAAGCATGGTGTTCCCTGCCTAAAGAAAGGGGAAAAGTGAGGAGGAGTTTGGTTAAGGAATAATATGCTGTAAACTTAAAATTATTTTATTCTCCTGTTTATTGATTGCTGTTACTAGCAGTAACAGCATTGTTATCAAGAAACAGGTTTGTAACAGTTGTCTGTCTTAGGTAACTAATCACACAGTACTGCATCTGCATGGGGCATATTAGTACCGCTGGACTTTGGATCTTGCTTTGTTAATCTTATCGAGAAGGTTCATTACAGCCAAGCGTACGTTAGATGGTAAAGTTACTCCGTGCAAGTATGTGGGATGGCCACAGCAGTGTTTGGAGAGGCGAATGCTCTACTGGCCTCTCTCCTACATAGGCCACAGTGGTCGCAGAAAATGTGGTTTCAGTCTTTGAGATGATTTGGAGAGGCTTGAGAACTGTACTTAAAATATGAGGAAGTGCCTTAGCCCAGTGTTACTGGTCTTCACTGATGTGATTACTTATGCAATTCCAGAGTAGCATCTGTAGCAGAGTGACAAATATACGCACCAGATCGAGCTTCTTAGGTTTGGGACAGTAAGCTTAAAATTCTTACTAGTGCATATTAAAACAAAACAGTCCAGGGATACATATTGTCCATTTTAAGCCTTTAGCAGCGACATGAAGAAATCTAGTATTTGGCATTTTTTTGCAGCGGATTGATTGCCCTTTAAAGTGGGTTGTTTCAAGTGGCTGGAAAGTACAGTACATTCACGTGAGTTTCAGAGAAGGTGGCTTATGGGAAGAGAGCAAGGTGGTCAGAAGAGCAGAATCTCTAAGAGAGCACTGCAAGTTATCAGTTAGATGGGGCCAGAGCCTTTGGCTCTGTGTTATTAAGCTGCGCGGCTGGAGGAGGAGCTGGCTGGTGTCTCTGGTGGCAGTGAACCCTCTGAGCTGACTCGCTTGGCTCCCCTCCAGCGTTTGCTGGGGAAAGAACGTGCGCCAGCCTGCTTCGTTGGGAGAAAATGTAATCCAGAATAGCACATCGCTTTGGATGCCAGGCTTGAGTGTCAGCTTTTATATACCGCTTTCGAATGTAATCATAAATCACCTTTTAGTTGTATTGTTCTCTATTAGATCAGCAGGTCAGCAAACAAGAGTTCTCTGGTGTGTTTATACAGGAAGGTTTATGGGACAGAATAATTAAAAAGTAGTACATAGAATTGCAGTCCCTCCCACCCCGCATGTGCTGGAACTCAGGAATTACCAAATTTGCAAGTTTATCTAGGCCAGTGTCTAATTTAATATCTAATAATATTTGGCAAAATCAGATGAGAGGTAGAAATGCAAGGCCGCTAACATAGGAAAATATATCAATAAGTCTTAACGTAGATTTGAGGGGCATTAAAGCTATTCTTCAGTCTGTATTCATTTATCAGAGTAGTTCATGCAAACTGAAATGCAAATAGGGCAGCCTGTTCCTCACAGACACACAGGAAAAGGAACTTGGCTGAACACTATGGTATTTTGGGTTTAAGTGTGTTTGAAAAATGTCATTTAAGACTTTCTAAAGAGGCTAGGGCTCTATATTTAGCTTAACTTGTGGTTATTCTGGCAGTTCTTCAGCAACTTTTATATCATTAAAAGGAAATTAATTCAGTCTCCCAATAGGAGCCAAAATTCTACAGAGAAGGAGGGGAAGAAATTGTTGTTACCTAAAGACACCGTCTAGGAATTACCTGGCAAAATGCAGAGTTCCCGAAGGGTCGCAAACTCAGAGATCACGCAGCTATCGTGCACTGCCACTGGCAGATCTGTTTATCGCTGCATGAAGTCCACGCTGACTTCATGCAAGCTAAGCATATGTAAACTCACACGTGATGATTTATCAGTCTTATCTAGTTTTACAGTTACGCTGTTTGTGATGCATAGTGTTTGACTTGTCTGTAATGAACATCTGTATCGGGCATGATTGTTAAACTGGTAAATAGATGTTACTATAAGCGATGTCTTGCAGATGCTTCCAGAATTTTTCCTTTCCTCTGGTTTTAGCATTCTCTTAGAAATAGAGCTAAACTTGAACGATCACCCTTCTGAAGAGTCAGAAATGCTCAAGATGCACGCCTTCATTTACTTCTCTCATGAACAAGAATGGCCAGTTCCTGCACCTATTCCTAACTAACAAACAGGGTTCCTGTTGCTAGTCAATGCAATTCCCAATGTGTTGCCATCACTAGGCTGGCCGCCCCTCAGAAGTGGCCTGGTTTGCATCAGCTGGTTTTTGTCTGTTGGTCTGCTTGCTTTTGCAAAGGTCACACAGCATTAAAAAGTTGTCATGAAGAGGCAGCTAGGAGGCGTGAAAGTCAGTGAAGTCATCAGTAAGTGATTAGTTAGTTGCGAATTCATCGGTTAATAAAATGTGGGGTTCTTTCTCTTCAGGAAAGAAGAAAAGAATTTGAGAGCAATCTGCAAAAGGCTGGTTTGGAACTAGAAACTGAAGATAAGAAGGTAAAAAAAAAAAAAAAAGAGAGAGAAAAATTAAGACCAATTAAATGGACCTGTAAATTAGTAATTAATGTATACCACTTTGTTTCTTTGAGACAAATTATATATTTTTCGAGCAGATTCCAGTGGAGCGTGACTAATTTAAGTGAAACCAGCTTAACGTGTTCATCTGAGTTATTTTTCCAGATATGTTCATAAGAATTGTGGAAAGTAATTTTAATTCAGGAGGAAGTGATGGCTTTTGGTTTCGTAACAAAAAAGAAAGCAGTTCCAGAATACCTGTGACTTTCTTGAAACCCATGTAAATGGGAAATATGCCCACAGCTAGATTTTAATCCCACCTAACAACTAATAAGATTTTTGGAAGTTAGTGAATAGGTTAGCATGTGCCCACTGGATATTGTAATTATGATGAGGAAGGACCCTGGTGTGACACCTTGAGGGTGTTTGATTGGCATTACTGTTTTGTTGAATAACTGGAGAACACGGGATGTTGACTTCTTCAGTCAGCACGCTCTTTTCTTCTGCCAGAGATTGGGTGGGGCAAAATAACTCTTCCTGAAGTTTAGACTCTGTAACATCCATAGATGGGGATTCATTATCAATATATTAAAAAATACTTTCTGATGATTGCCATTTTCTCCTGTGTATGTCAAGGAATGCTAGAAGAACATAGACCGTAGGGTGAGGGCTGTGATAAGATTATTCCTTATCACGGCTGTGAGGCTGTAACAGATCTGAGTTCTGATTGTAACTCCATTTTGGAAGGAGTCTTGTTTGCTCTACTCTGCTGTATGAAAACTGCCTTCTCCAGGAAAGAGAACGGCTTTATGGTCCAGCACGGTGGTCTGCAGGACGCGTGGGCTGACGAGAGGCCAGCCCTGCACCGCAAACCCTTGCGTTTCCATTGGACTTGGAGCATAATGAAAGTTTTCAGGCCTCAGTGTACAAGGTTAATGTAGTTTGAAAAGCCTGTGTGAGGTTTTAGTACTGCAAAGGTTATCTTTATGAGCAATTAACTACTCAGATAAGCTTTTCAGTTAAAAAAATAAACAGAAAGAATACAAAAGTCCCCCCATTCCTTCCTCCTTTTTTTTTTAAGCTTTCAAAAATATGCAAACGGCAATAAATTTTGTGTAACAACTATTCTCATAAATCTTGCAATAAAGACAGTTTAGTCTGATGTCAGATTTAACTTTCTTGGGGCAGGAATCTGAAGATGGCAAGATTTATTTTGTGAAGATCCATGCCCCGTGGGAGGTTCTGATCACGTATGCAGAAGTGCTGAACATTAAAGTTCCCATCAAGGAAAATGACATTCCCTCAGCGGTGGAGAACCCCCTGGACTGTATGCTTGCACCACTCAGGCTTCCCGAGAAGGTCATGCACCCTGAACCAGATTACTTCACGGCACCATTCAGCAAGGAGAAGCAGGAGCTGTACCTCATAAACAACGAGAGCACTTTCTTCTCCCCATCCATGAGAAACAGAATAGTATGTATGTTAATTTGTCTCCTTTTATTTACATGTAGATTTACACAGACCTGTAGGGATATTCAGGCAAGGAAGGAGTATATGAACTGTGATATCGCTGGGTAAATACGGGGAAACCTAGATGCCTGTGCATCTTTCTTAGAAATCTGGAGTAGTATTTGTTGGAATGGATCTTGTGGATGTCTACAAGGTAAGTGTGCTCTCAACAGCCTCATGCAGGGTAGGGCCTTCGGGAGAAATACTTCCCGCTTTTGCGTATTACTGCTGCACATTATGAACAATGGACAACCATTATAGTTTTTTGTTAAATGACCTTAAAGCAGGAAATGGCTAAAGTGCTTGTGTTTGAATCCTAGGTTAATTATATTCTTACGCGTTGCCCGTATGGAACAGAAGAAGGAAAGAAAAAATTTGGGATTAAGAGACTGCTAAATAATGGCACCTACTCAGCTGCATATCCTCTTCATGATGTAAGAATTTTAGCTTTCTGCTCCTTTGAGTATTTCCCAGTGTTTTTACTCTTTTTACCTACAGTGACATTTGCTGTTTCCAGCAGAAATGAAAATGTACTCGAACCCTTCTTCCATTTGTCCCAGTAATCGATTCTGTTTTATAACACACAAGACATATCTGCCAGCCTTCCTGTCTGGCTTTTGTGCTGAAATGTTTCTTCCTATGGATGATTTTCTAGAATATATTTATGTGTCAGTCACATAATTTGTAAGAGACTTATTCCATGGTATATTCCTATACTGTCTATGATAGAGATCATGCACTAGTACATTAACAAGATTATAACAAGGAACGAAAATGTACTGTAGATGCATACATCCAGCAATGCGTGTATAGGCTGTGTACATGCATATACTATAGTTACACAGTAGTACATACTACCTGTAGTTATATAAATACTCTTAGGATCGTACCGCGTTGGGACTGAAGTCAGAGGAGTTGCGCCAGCCCTACAGTTCAGTGTGGGGTGGTCACTTGTTCATCTCCTAGTGAGCTTTGTGAGCAACTCCAAATACTGGAAGAGTGGTCAGGATGGTAAATACTGGCATTTAGTTTTGCTGTAGGGTCAATTTTTAATGCAACATTCATGGATTTAGCCCTGAAATCCCTTGGAGAAAAGAATGGGTTACTGTATTTCACTTTTTTTTTTAATTAATTTCTTTCTTTTTTTTCCTTCTGAATGTCATGTTTAATTCATTGCTTAAATCTTAAATTTTCTCCTTGTTTTTAATAGTTACTTCAGATTTGTCACAATGGTTTATGGAACTTAAATTGCTTGTTTATATCTGTGAGTTGTACCACAAGGTATTTTAAAATACCTCATATAAAACATTTGAAAATATAAATCTATATCTTTTTTCCTCCCTTAGAAAATGAGAAGAAATGGATGAATGGACATTCTTTAGGTTTTCAGGGGAAGGTTTAGCTGATCAGAGTCTAGGCTGTAGAATAGTCTAGGCTGGGAAGTACTTTATACTATTGGGACTACGAAAACCACAGATAATAAAAAGCAGTTGTACAAGAATCTCTTGCATACAAGTACAACCAACCTTAAATGCTAAGAAATAGTGTGAAAAAAAAATCCAAAAATCATGAGAGGCTCACAAATTATTGTCTAAAAATAACTATTTAACCTTTTAAAATATTGTAAAAGTGCAAACTTTAGGTTCTTTAAACTTTTTGATTTCTATTTGGAAACCAATTTTCATGCTTTTCTTTGGAATTGAGACACATTCAGGAAAAAAAGGAAAACCAAGATCACAGACTGAATATTTGACAAAGCCAAGTATTTCTAAAGGTTGAGTTCTAACAACACAAAATAAAATTACAAGTGCTGTCATAAACTGCGGCTGCTTTGTGCTGTTTAATTTCTAGGAAACTGATGAAGTTCCAAAATTTTCTTAGTATTTGACAGGTAGATACACGATAGTGAAAAACACCACTGGAGTTAATTAGTGTCAGACTTCAGTTGTGCGTGTCCTTGCCTTACAACTCAAGAAGCCACAGCACAGTGTGTCTTAGAGCTACGGTTGGAGGCAGGAAACTACTTTTATTTATATGCCCTAGTTTACATCTCTCAGTGAAATGCTTTTGGCTGTGCAATTTACAATGAGATGCAAGTACGGAGAACGGGATTTAAATTTGCATTATTTTTATTGAAGCTGAGTAAAATAGTGGTTTCCTACTGTAGGAAAGCTTGAACTTGTGCAATTCACTATGTTTCACAGTGTAAAGGATCAAGCCATTCCCCGCAGTAATCTACCGGTGTAGATGACACTGGTGTAACCTAACAGGATGTGGTTGCAGTACAGGTTGACTCAATGGCTAAGACTGATAAATGTTTTCTGAAAGTGTGTATTATCTTAACACATATCTAAAATGGGTTGTACTTAAAGTGGTGAAGTAGAGCGTTAAGTTTGAATTTCAAATTAGTTTAGCCGGCATAATCTTAAGAGGGATGCGTCATCAACGTTAATATTCATTTCTTTTAATGTAGTATTTGAGTCTGTCGATGAGGTGTTTTGCCTTTACTCTGATTTGCTCGCAGTGCCAGTACTGGAAAAAGGCAAATGATCCAAACTGTGACAACGAGAGATACACGCTGTACATGGAGTGGGCCCGTTTCTTGCGGTTCTACAAAGAACAGCCTTTGGACCTCATCAGGTAAAATGCTGCCTGTGTTTTATTATATTTACTTGGTTTTCACTGTAATGCAAGCGCATATTCATTTGTAGCTTGATGCTGCTGGGAAATTTTTACTACTTTGAAGATTCAATGAGAATTGGATACTTAATTGGGCACTAGGTCCTTGGAGGACACGGCGCAGGTTTTTACCAGCAACTGGAAAAATGCTTTATCTCAAATCAAGCCTCTCTCAAGCTAGCCCAGGGGTCAGGTATATTACAGATAATTTAGCTGAACACATACAAAGAATACCTTGCATTTGACAATCAATGTCTACTGCAATTTTTAAAGATGGATTTGAAATTTTGAAATTTCAACACAGACTGGAAAAAACACTAATAAAATCAGTTTTGAAGTGTGACTCTTAATTCAGCACTGAATCCAAATTTAAATGAACCTTACCAGAGATCTCTTTGATTCAGCCAATGTGCTGTAACAAAAATGTTACTTTATTCCCAGGTGACAGTTGCCCCATTTGTAACACAACCAGTTGTATTTCTGTCAATTGCTCAATTGGTCTCGCCATATGATCAGAACTCTTTGCCCAGTTTCATTTGTATAACTCCTTGGGAAATGAAAAGAAGTATATCTTCTTTTACGTTATCCTGGGGGAAGGAGAAAGAGTGATTTTTTTTTTTCTTTTTTTTTTTTTTTTTAAAGCTGGAGCTCCTGCCAGGAGGTAAAAAAGGGTCAAAAGAGCTGGCGCAACTTCTCACAGCTAGCTTCAGATCTCGTTTTTCCAGTGTACCTCAATGCATTTACATTTCTGTTAAATGAGAATTTTGCCAAGTGTTTCATTTTGACTCTGGCCTGTTTGCTCTATTGCAGTTTTAAACTTTGCTTTGTGTTCCCATTAATTGCATTTTTTTTTTTTT
>VXBL01001837.1:211226-345071 GCA_013400195.1 Aramus guarauna
TTTTTTTTTTATTCAGAAAGTACTATGGTGAGAAGATTGGAATCTATTTTGCCTGGTTAGGATTTTACACCGAGATGTTATTCCTTGCAGCAGTTGTTGGCTTAATCTGTTTTCTTTATGGCTTGTTTACAATGGATGAAAATATGAGCAGGTGAGTGTAATGTTGAAAATCTCCTGGGCTTATAAAGGGAAAAGCTAAGCAATGTGAAAATTTTTTTCTTGCAAAAAAACAGGTAAGAAGCTACTAAAGCTTGTCAGAGGGGACAGATTTGCTCTTCAGGTATCTTTATTGACTGAAATGACGGTGGACAGCTAATGCAGAGCTTGTGACTATTAATTAGTAAGACTCAATTTGTAGGCAAAAAGCAATATTTTATTGCCATTTATAGTGGAGTACCTGCAATACATAAAGTCCTAAGAGTACCACTGACATCTCTCAAAATTGTTTGTTTCAAGTGTTTATTGTTGCCTTAAGCTTTTCTGTTTTAATTTATCTTGCAAAGTAGTCTGACCTTTTTGTGTAGGTCCTCATTTGTACTAACTACTAAAAGCATGAGTACAGGACAGATCAGCAGTGTTCCCCCTTCAGAGAGGGATCCAGTATCTTGGAAGCCAGAGTTGGTTTCTTTTTAAATAAGCATTGTATTTGTTTCTTCAAGGGTCCCAAGATTTATTGTATTCCAGGATTTGGGGGAGGGAGGCTCCTGATTTATTACTGATAGAATTGTAAAGCTCATACCAGGTGACTTGCTAGTTCTTCTCCTTCTTGGCTTGCCCTGACCAGCTACAGGTTAATACCAATGAATGTGCCAACACTTGGCATCTTCTCTGTGAAGCTCCTGATGTTGAGCTTTGAACAAATGAAGCTCTTAATTTATTTAGAAAGAATAAATCTCATATAGCAGCTCTTAAGACGCTAGGAAAACAGATACTGTACTATATTTTCTCCTCAGCAAAGAAATCTGTGACCCTGCAATTGGAGGAGAGATCATCATGTGCCCTCTCTGTGACCGAGAGTGTGAGTACTGGAGACTCAACACCACCTGTGAGTCCTCAGAGGTCTGTATCTGCTTCTCCAGCCACTTGTCACTTTTGTTCATACCGAAAACTGTTTGGGTACTGACCTGTTCCTGTGTGTTCTGTTGCAGTATTCCCATTTGTTTGACAACGTGGCAACTCTCTTTTTTGCCATTTTCATGGGCATATGGGGTGAGTACATTTGATAAGTCAAGCAATACGGAGATCTTCGCCAAAGTGCTGAGGGAAGAAGGCAGGCAATGTATAGCTTGCCTCAGAGGGAAAAGTGAATAAAAATAATTTAAAGCTATGGAAGGATTGGGCTTAACCAAAACAAGATCCAGCAGGTATCTAGGATGTCATAACCGTTGTGCCCTGCAAACATTTGTTTCTTTCCTTAGTAACCTAAGATGGAGTGGTCCAACCTTAAGCAGTCCTTGTGAGAGCATTCTCTAATTAGGGCTGCTAATTATCAGTGTCCCTGTGGGGGAGTAGAGAGCTTTTGTGTCCTTTCACTGGAGGGTGGTCCAGCCCTACTGCTTCATTAGCAGTAATTCTGGGATGAGAATCAATTGGCTTCTACTCCAGTGAAGGCCATACATTATAGTTTGTCTTGATGATGCAGAAACAAGTGCATTTCCTGACTCTCTAAAGATGATTTCACACCAAGTGATATTTGTTCAGATTTTAAGATTGTGTTGTCTTGAATACACATTCTTAAACTTTGTGCAGGTTTACAGGTGCAGGATAATGTAGTTATTGTTTCTTATTTCCTGAAATATCTTGTCTCCTGTTTCATACTGTTTGTATGAAATATCATAATTAAATCTTCAATTCAAATACAGGTATTTCATTAATGCGCAAAGATTTCTGTGTGCTAATACAAAATCTGTTTGTGTATTCATTATTGAAGGATCTAGAAGGATCTAGCCACTCACTTTTTCATAGAGAATTCTCAGAAAAAGGATAAGTAAGATGATGGTGTATGACTCTCTTCTTGGTTTTAATCACTAGCCTTTGAGTGGCATGCATTAGTCATTCAGGAAGTACCAGAAAAAGATTTTTAGAACTGCAGAAGATAAGGTTTCTTGTGTTTGTGTAAACTGTAAAGCCTTCGCACTGCAAATAACAACAATCTGATTACCAAAGGTTTATATGTTAAAGTAGTTTATAGAGGGCTTTTTAAATGTTATATAATATTGTAACTTTTATAGCTGTTTATTTTATATAGGAAATCCGTTCCTTCTAGTGTCTTAATTTCTCAAGCAAACCTTACTCTTGATTGTATGAAGAGCATCAGGCATTCACTGTCTTTAAAATGACCATGGTATTAAATACTTATCAAAAAGCAACAGAAATCTTTGAATGTACTACTTGAAAACAGTTCTGCTTATTTGTCATAGTTGTTCATGCGTTACAGGTTTATACACAAGAGATCAGTTGAATTATCACGTTCCTTTGCTAATTCCGCATTGCTATTTGCATATGAAAAGTAGTTAAACTGTAATTAAACATGGTTGTCATAACCATGGAAATACCTATATCTTGTCTTGGCATCTTCCTGGATCTACTTCTGGAATTCAATTAGCTAACAACTTAATCTGTGTTGTGGTCTTAGCTGTGAACTTTAATATAAATAGATGGGTCACATCGTGAGGGTGAAAAATAGACTGCAGAATAGGAGCCGGTAGAGAAACAAGTTTAACTTTGTTCATAGACTTGTTCGCTTCTCCCTTAAGTATATTTTAACACTTCCAAATTGCAGTTACGCTTTTCTTGGAGTTTTGGAAGAGGCGGCAAGCTAGACTGAAATATGAGTGGGATTTGGTTGATTTTGAAGAGGAACAGCAACAACTCCAGCTGAGGCCTGAGTACGAGGCAAAATGTACCCAAAAGAAGAAGAACCCTGTAACGCAGGTAATGAGCGTGCTGGGTTGCCGTGCATGCGAATTCAGTTGTGTGTTGGAAACTTGATAGTGCGTGAGTTCTGTCTTGGGAAGAAGTCTGTATCTCATGGCTGGGTAAAGATTTGTGTGACGTAGATAAGCAAAGCCACGTTTCCATTGGAGCAGGGCAGGCCCTTAGTTCTTACATCTGCGCAGAGCAGTGTTCCTGGTAGCAGTGAGCTTAGCTTAAGTACGTAGAGCATGATGCCAACCGCACCCTCACTGAACACAATAGATTGCATTGAATATCAAAGCAGAATTTGGTAACGTTGTTTTCTCGCTGAAGGCATCCAGTTGATGAGTCCTGAGGTTTGCACTTGGACCAGTATCAGAGATAAACACGGAAAGCAGCGTAGCTGTGCTAGCATCAGTAAGTCCTGGAGTTGATAGCCCTGCCTTTCAAGGGTCTGTTCAGCCTGGTGCAGGGCCACTGCGGTGTGGCTGTCCTGCTTGCCAGTCTGAAGGTAACAGTACCGAGGGCGCTCAGCGCTTCAGCCTCCTCTTGCTCGTGACAGGCATGCCCCATCTCTCGGACCATGGCTCTCTCCCTGCAGATGCCTTTTGATAGGTAGGCTTTTGACACAGAATAAATGAGAACATGGGGGTTTTTATCTCTGGAGTGTGTGCATAGCTTGAATTATCCTCTATTGATTTTAATTTCTACAGGGAACTGATATATTAAATTAGGAATGCAAAGGCAAAGTTTATAGTTTTCACTTGGCTAACATCATCTTTACGGTGTCCTTCACATCTCAAGATAGCAGTCCCTGAGACCTCCACACCTTTAAAAGCCCTCTTTCTCATCCCTGCACAACACAGGAAGGAGCAGTCGTCTTGTTCCACTTTTGTGTCTTTAGATCTAGCTGTGGCTTGCTTTCTGATATAGGACCACTTTAGGGAATGCTAGAGAGATGAAGGTTTCCAAAGCCCTTTGTCTGAAATCCAGTTGAGATACAATTAGCCACACTATTTAACTCTGTTAAATGCTCTATGGAAATACCTACTAGATGTTAATTGTCTTCATTTAAATTTAATGTAGGTTGGAGTTACTTGACAAATTTACAGATCAGATGGTTGCATTCCAATACAACATCAACCGCCTCAATTTGATGTGTTTTTAAATCATCCTTCCTCTTCCTAGAATTGTATATAGATCACTCATTTTCACTAGTCATAAGCAGACTTAGATAACACAGTCTTCAGAAAAGAAAGAGAAGCTTAGCCAGAACATGGGAAGCACCATTGTTACAAAAACAGTAGCTTTGTCTTTCAGGGTTTCTCTCATTAATTATTAGGAAATATGTACACTAATCTTATTTCTCATGAGACAGTTTTCTGTTTCTCCTTCCCCTTCTGCACACGGCAGCATTAATGCTGTCATTCCTTATACCTGCAACTTGTATGCTGTACTCACGCAGAGATCTTTGCTAACTGTGCACTGTAATTGTGAGTGTAGCTCTGCCAAGGTATTGACTTCTGCATGCTCAGGAAAACAGTTTCAGATAAATCAATTTTTGATTAGCTGGTTCAGCTAATTGAGAACAGATGCCTGCCTGTTGCGTGTTATTTGCTAGTTTGCCTCCCTGCGTATGCTCAGGCTCAAAACCTCCGCTGTCTTACATGGACAGTGACCAGAACCAGGTGAAGCACTGTGGTTCTGCTGCAGTTGAAGTGAGGAGCAGGGGGAAACCACACAGGCGGCTCATGGCCCTTGTGTGCTCTGAAGTCAGGGGCTGCGGCAGCAGAGGGTGATCACACGAGGACAGGGAAGTAGCGGGCTGACTCGTAGGCAGTGATTTACGTACAGCACAGACCAAAACCCCCAGTCTGGCGAGGTGAATCAGCTGCAGCAGACTACAGCCAAGGATGGCATTGGTGAGGTGCGTTGGTATACCTGTCCTGAGGGAGAAGATTATTCTCTCTCTAAATTCATGCAGCTCTTATAAGTAGGATGGTTTCTTTGGACTTTATTTTGGAAACAGAAATTGGACCATAATGTATTTTTCTTGCCTCAGAGTGAGATACTGCACTGTTCTATGCTTTTTAAGTATGCATGAACAATTACCATAAAAATTCAATGACTCTGCATTCCTTTATTTTATGACACATCAATTTATACCTTGGTGGATTTTCAGAAGCTTTTGTGCAGCAGAGTTTAGCAGTGATCCTTAGCAATAGCCAGTTATGGCAAACTATGCAGCTTAGCCATGCTGTAGTATAATTTCCTTTCATTATCTAATGTGCAATACTGAACATGTGAAAGGACAGGGATTTCAAATAAGTTAAGTCTGCGGACTGATAATATGGATACAGGTCACTGAGTTTCTTGAGTCCCAAGGCTGGCTTGGCTTTGCTCAGAAAATTGTTTCCTCGTTATTCCTGGCCCTGATTCAAAGTTCTAGGTGCACTGAAACGGAAAGTGCACATCTCAAGGCTTTAATTAACACCTCATTTGGTCATGATGCTAAACTATTTAGCTAGATCATAGCTAAAATCTGGTTTTGCTGACTGCAGTAGAATCTTAATTTACATAAATAATGAAGCATTCCGTTCAAACTTAGGCTCTGTCATTGCACGTTATTGCCCACATTTTGTTCTACAGTACAAAACTTGTTGAATAGCCTAGAATGAGCAAAACATTTGTTCTCAGTAGAGAATATACATATTATTTACTAATACATAATAAGTATAAAATGTTATGAGCCCATGTAAAGCCACCTGATATCTGTGCTTGTATCTTATCTTCAGTTGGTTTTTATAGTTCTGTTAATAGAGCTTTTAACTGTTATCATCATCATCAAACAAATTGTTGTGACTACAGTATTGATAATTGTGGTTAGTAAGTATACTTAGGCAGATACAGGCAGTATATTTCTCCTGAGAGAACAGCACATTACACTTCAAAGAGACTCACATTGGTATGAGCATGCTGATTGACTGAAGAATATCACCATCAAGAAGCAACGCTTGTAAAACAGCTGTTACGGCTTGGTCGTGTCAGGGAGAAACACGCAGCTCAGTTGCTGCTGTCATATTCGATGTAATAACGCTGCGTTACGCCAACGCGTTCGGAACGTTCTGGGCTTGGGTGCAACAAAAAATAAACCCCTTTCAACAATATTTTACAGGTTCAATATCTTCTGTTGTCAAAACAAGCATTTCCTGGTTCAATATACTTAACATTGCACTCTTCTGTAGTAATTGGTGCCCCTTTGTCCAAAAGGAGTGTAGGCATACTATGATGCCTTGTCCCAGAGATGTATCAAATTCAGCTTTTTTTTTTTTACTGAATCTTCTTCCACTGACATGAGTTCTTAAATGATCCTTTCTTAATACATGTAATCTGATATTTTAGGAATTAGAATTGGTTGCGAAAAAGAGAACTTTACACGAACATGGAAAATTGTTTGTGTGCTATGTGGCGATACTTGCTTGGGTAAGACCTAGCTGCCTGATGCTGCAGCAGAGATTGGCAACTAATAAATGTAGCCATTTCTTCAATTAAAAAAGAAATAATAATTGAAGGAGTGGAGGAAAACACTCTCTGGCTGTGTGGAAAAACATGGTACATCCAAATCAATGACTATTTTAAGAGACCTTGACGTGAAGAATTTCTTAAAATTCAGTCCAGTTTTGGACTCGGGGCTGTATGACAGCTGACCTAGCGTTACTGTAATAGTTCTGTCCTGTTCATCTAATGAAGGAGGTGGTCTTTTTCCTTCAGCTACTGATTGATTTTTGCAAAGGTCTTAACCATTCTTTCCAAGTGCTGTCTTTACTTCTAGCGTTGTTATGGCCACTTCTGGCCTGATCTCCCCCCCCCGCCCCGCAGCACATTCAAAGTCATGTCCTATGTGCCCTTTTAGGGAGGGGGTTCTGAATGGTTTTCCTCGGATGTGGACACTTTCACACAGCTGATGAGAGCTCTGTATGCTGCTTGACGTTAGAATAAGATGACGGATTTGTGAACTGTGCTGTGCTTGCTTGACTGTTTCAGGAGATGGAGCCTTATTTGCCTATAACTAGCCAGGCTGTGCGGTTCTGCATCTCAGGAACTACAGTGTTGTTCTGGGTGAGCATCTTTTTGAATCATAATTTTAACATATAGCGGAGTTGATGATCATCACTAATCATGACATTAACACAAACTGGTTTTCATCATGATATTAACACCTGCTTTTATTATTGTCCTGCAGATTTCCTGCTGTCATGCAAAATGCACTTCAGATTAAATAAAAAATAATAATAAAAAAAAAAAAGGCACACAAAAAAACCTTGGAAATCTGTAACTAATTAGTAAGTTGACTGGACACTTTAGTATAGGGATAATTTTTTCTCTGGCTCATGTGCTGTTACAGACCATACTGAAAAAATATATAGTAAAGGCAAAAAAAAAAAAAAAAAGTACTGTTCACTACAATGAAATATCTACATATTTCTCTGTAGAATTATCTGCAGATGGAATTTCAGGGTGGACAATATAATCTAACTTCTCCCATCTCCATTTCTATGAGTCTGTGTCCTTCTGCGTTGTTTATTTTTTTTTTTTTAATGTTGGCATTAGATTATCTGCTTTCCTTGTGTTAACAAAATTATTTTGTTAGATTTAATGTATCTCATATAACAAAGCATTTTACCTGTGTACTTTACGTTTCAGTGCTGCTCAACTCATGCCCGAAAGAATAAAATTTAACAAGTATAACGCATGATGTTTTACATCTTATTTCAAAAGTTGCATGCATGTAGCTATAGTGAGCTACAGGTATATTTCACATCTCTGTCCTTCCCTTAGGTGTCTCTGATCATAGCTAGCATGATAGCTGTGATCGTGTATCGTCTCGCGGTGTACGCTGCCTTTGCCAGCCTGATGGAGAACACTCAAACTTTACAGCCCATCAGTGGATTACTGACCCCTCAGCTGGCAACTTCAGTCACAGCCTCGTGCCTCAATTTTGTCATCATCATGATACTGAATTTCTTATATGAGAGAATAGCCATCTGGATTACTGATATGGGTAAGCAGTGTACTTGAAGACAGATCTTTCAGGGAATCACTAAAGGTAGAACCCATGTAGGAAGTAAGTCTGTAGTTTGCAGCAATGACTCACTTGTATCCATGGCCGTGCTGAACATTTTCCCTGCATTTGAATAATTATCATGAGCTGGTTTCTCTTAGTATAACGTTTGCTCATATTAAAACTAGTCTGCAGAGACCATCACAGTTCTGGACATAATCAAAAATTATCATGTGTTATATTAGAGTCACCAAAGCAAGATCAAGCTGTCTTGATTTAGCAGTATTTCAATTACAAATCGTGAAGATATATTTTGAAAAATAGATCACAGCTTTCACAGCCATCTTGACAAGAAAAAAAGGCTCAATAATTGAGTCTCTCTTATTGCGGGGGAAAGGTAGGAGGCTGGGGGATAGGATAAGACAGTATATTTTCCAGAAGTGAGTTGGGTTTTTTGTTTGTTTTTGTTTGTTTTTTTTTCTTGGCCATGTTTTCCTTAGCTATGGATTTACAGATTTGGAGTTAATACAGGTTGACGGCACAGATTGAGCAGGTTGGGAAGCTGGGCCCAAGATGTGGTGGTGTGGCTGTGGCCATCGGTAGCATTACCTGCAGCAGGTGGACTCCAGAGCTGGAGGAGCTGGCAGGCAGGCAGGCTCCGAAAGATCTGTAGGTTTTGTAGCAGATTTCATGTTTGACGTTGCTTGCTTGCTGGAAATACCCTTCCCTAGAGCTCTACTTAGGTATTTTTCATTGTTTGCCTTTAATGACTTAGATGTACAAGTCCCTGCAGGTGCTTTATAGAAAGAAATGATTGCAGAATATTCAGCTAGGGGAGGAGAGCTGAAAATATGAGGTATTTGTAGTTTGTACAGCTGTCATAGGCAGTGTAGTTAGGTGATCTTTTTTTTATGAGGTGTTACAAGTGGAATCAAGAATTGAAGGGTGTTTGTTGTAGAAGCTTAATGGGATTTTGTATTGGATTTGTTTTGAATTATCACAGACCATCTATCGTTTCAGAGATCTGTATTGTTTCTCTTACTTGGCCAAATTAGACCAAAGAATGATAGAACAAGTAGTAAGAAAAATTGCCCCTAGCAAAAACCAAACCAAAAACCTAAAACAAACAAACAAACCCCCAGAAAATCATCATTTTTTAATCTTTTTTTGAAGGGCATGAATTATAAGTGTGAAGGCTCAGCAATGTTATTCTTCTACTTGCAAGTGTGGATGATTAATTTCTTAAGTGTCAGCTCTGCCTGTGGTTATCAGTTACAGGACAACAAATGTTCACTTCTGTGGGACTGCTGCCCTCCTCTGGCAGCTGCGCTTAGGCCAGGCTTAGAGACGGTATGAAATGTTGGCTGCAGCCATCAGGAGTGTCCGTTCTAATGCCTGTCACTCTTGACAACCTTAAAAAGGTTAGGCAAGATTTCGTGTTCAGATGTGCAGGTATAACCTGCCTCTGGTGCTTGAACATTGCCTAACATAAACATTTGAACAGCTCGCTGCCAATAAAAATACTTTAATGAGTTGCAGCTTAGGCAGACTACCTCGCTGGAGTACTGCCTCCTCTGTAGTACATGCAGGCTCCCGGTAAATACCTTCTGTCATGCAAACTTACACCAAGCTTGGAAAAGTTAGTTTACTCAGATATATAAAGTAACTTTGCCATAGGGACGGTAAGTTCAACATGTCTGCTGGGTCCTGACCAATTCAGAGGGACTTGAATGCTTGTCGTGTGTTTTCTTCCCCTTTCTCCCAGCTGGAATTGGTTATACGTTATCATTTAACAGGACAGTTTACCAATAATGTGCATAGGGCTTCCTGCTACCTATGAAACTGTGAACGTAATGGAGAATGTGATTATGAAGGCAACAGAAACTTAAGCAAAGGCTTGGTGATGTTCAGTACCACTGAGATGCCTGTATCCTTCCCTGTTCTCCCCCTGCCACCATGAGCCTCATCTTTCAGGCTGGACCCATCCAGTTTCTGCCGGTTTCAATATAAGTTACACACATACAGCATATAGAAAAAAGCAATACTGTAACCTGCTTCTCTACCACAAAGAAAAAAAAAATCCTTTATCGTATGCATTTCCAACAGTGAAATTTTCATAGTCTAGAAGACGCTGCTAACTAATGTTTGAGATTGATCTTGAATCTCCTAAAAATAGTGTAAGATTTTGGGATGGACAAGTGCTAGTGGACACTACAAAGAAGGGGAAATAGAAGCTTATAAATGTCTGAAGAATGAATTTCACTCACGTGTCTACCCAGAGCATTGCATTGTAAATTAAGGGCAGTGTGTGTGAGAGCAGGAATTCCATCTGCTGAACTGTTTGTAGGTGGTTTTCTTTTTCTTCTTTTTTTTTTTTTTTTTTTTTTTTTTTTTTGGGACATAAGGGTGGTGACTGTGGGTGATGACTATTTATGAATCTGTATCCCTTTTAAAGGGAATAAAGAAAAATAAAATACTGTTTTCTGGTTTCACAGAGATTCCCAGGACTCATATGGAGTATGAGAACAGGCTCACTATGAAAATGTTTCTGTTCCAGTTTGTCAACTACTATTCATCCTGCTTCTACGTGGCCTTCTTCAAAGGGAAGTTTGTTGGTTACCCAGGTGCCTACACATACATGTTTAATCGCTGGCGAAATGAAGAGGTAGGACTTTGTTGGTTAAGGTGGATTGAATAATAATTGAATAAACTCTCTATCCCTTCCAACTTGCAGTCATAAATTGCCAGCTGCATGCATGGTCTGGACTGAGGTGAACCTCAGCTGGCCCTCCCGAGGCTGATGGAGGGACTTCCAAGGGTTCTTCCTGCTTTGCTAGTCAGGGAAACACCAGCAGTGAAAAATCTGTGGCTCTCAGTTACAAGGGTGAAAAATGGAAAAGCTTTTCTTGGCCCCAGTCCTCTTGAAATACCAATGGATCTTGCTGTGGGTCTTAAAAGTGATCCTCTAGGTTGAAGAAAGCTAGTACAAATGTCAATGGTCTCTGGCTGTCTTTGTTAGCTTTTTGAGGCACTACATTTTCCAATAAACCATTCGGTAAGAGGCACATCTGTAAGCTTTTGCTTTTTTTCCTCATATCGTTGCTAATCATGCTGTTTGTACAGAGATGAAACGCAGTATTTAATGTGAAGCATTGCCTGGGAGTCAACAGTAGAGGAGAAAACTTCATGCAAAAGACGATGAAGTAATACAGTGCTAAATTCTTAAGAAGGCCTCATTAAAGAGTTGAAACGGTAAAACTAGTGTTCTCAGCAAACAGCAGAGACCAGATAGTGGCAGGTATTTAAATACATCTGGTGTAGCGATATGAACAGAAAATGCGGGTGCTTGGTTGGTCTGGTGTTGTCAGGTAACCGAGCACCATAGATTCACCTTGCTGGGGCGGTGGGGTGGCTGCTGCATGTGGTCCTGCTGCCCTGTCTTCATGTATCTGCATTGTGGTCAGCCTGAAGCGTCTCTGAATTACTCTGTCTTTAAATGTCATTATGTTTTGGTGTGTGTTTTATCAAGCACATTGAGCATTGAAAGCCCATGTGTAACAGCCTTCCTGAGAGGGTATCTTAGCTGGCAGTCCAGGTGAAAGTATTGTCCCAACAAGCTTTAGGAACCTTCTTCTCTTCTTTCTTTCACTCATACAGTAGTAGAATATAGTTTATATAGGTCATGTCCATTATTAATGTCCAATAACCCCCAATTTATCTCTCCCAGTGTGATCCTGCGGGCTGTTTGATAGAATTGACGACACAGCTCACCATAGTCATGGCTGGCAAACAGATCTGGGGAAATATCCAAGAGGCCATCGTACCGTAAGTTATCTCTTACACTGAGATGCCCATGTTACAGACAGAGGAAATTCCTGGAAGGAGTGATAACAAGTATTGCCATATGAAGAAGCTAAGAAAAGTTCTGTAAATTAAGCACAAATTCTGACAAGTAGGCTTATTTTATTGAGGCTTTTGACCTCTCTTTGTGAAAGCCGTGCTTGTGTGAAAGCATATTGCAACAAGGAGCTTGCTTAGAGAAAGGATTACTTGTTCTGCTTCTCTCATTGTTAACTTTTTCTGTATGTACAGCTGGATTTGTAACTGGTGGGGACGCCGGAAAGCCAGAAATAATCCAGAAAATTTATATAGTCGCTGGGAGCAAGACCACGATCTACAGACATTTGGAGCCTTAGGCCTGTTCTATGAATATCTAGAAATGGGTAAGTTTAAAAATACACATTTGGAATTGAGTACAAGACACCTTGTACTGACACTTCCAAAAAAATACCTTCTCAATTAATTGTTATGGGTTGATGCCACCACTTTCATCTGGTGAAGAGTAGACGATTAATTGCTGGAAATTATTAAATAGGTCAGCCCAATAAAAAAAAAAAAAAAAAAAAGTCTTTGCCATATAGACTGCAGGGAGTTTCACAGGAACACTACGAAGACTGTTTGTTTCCCTCATTTGAATGGTGAACATTATTCTTGGTGCAGCCAGCTGTCTCGGTGTCTGTTCTGTTCTTGTTCCCAAGCATATTCTCAGCTGATGTCAGTGGAAATTGTAAGTATGGGATGAGTGCCAAATACCCTGTAAGGATGTGTACTGCAGATATGAGATGGACGAACTGGATCAGGGAGAATCTGTTTAGTTGTAGGTTTGAACCGATTAGTGCTTCGATACTGTCCAGTCGACCAGCAGAGGGAGCTTGGGTAGCAGAATAGGATTTTTCACAGGTAACGTAAGCAGGTCAGCATATGACATTACTTTACAAAACCTGAGAAACTAAAACTAGCAATTGAAGCCAAGTGAAATCTAAAATATACTAAAAAATATTAGTATTTGTCTATTGGAAGGACAAAATTTGTTGAAAAGTGGTCCCTTGTATTGTTTTATTTGTACAGAAATAATTATCGCCTAGAGCTTTGCAACTGTATTATTGTCACTTCATACGCTTCATGGTATTGCATCTAGGGCTGTGATCCTGTGAAATTCATGCACTAAGACCCATCAGTGTTGCCAGCCATGCCTGTTAATAGATGTGCTTGCTCCTTCTGAATCAGACCTGCACCAGTACACTCCAGCATTGTCCTGGGGCTGCTAAACTAGTAGGAATTTTGTTGCTTGTCTAAGATGAAGAACTGATTGCTCCAGTCGTGGAAGAGCTGATGACTGGTGTATGGGAATTTATTTTTATCCACTGCCTAAACCAGACAAGATGTTCTAGTTCCTGTCTTTAAACATAGTGGCAGTATTGGCTCTGCACCGAGGACTCACATTCTGTACCAAGAGACATTTCATTTTGGTACTGACTAAAGGGGTCATCTATGCATTTTATTTGCAATTCTTTAACTAATGTTAAGACTCCCCAGTGGATCTATTACGTACGGAATTAGTATTAATATTTTGGCTAAACCAGGAACAATAGGTTGAAGGTAAAATAGTGATAAAAGTGAAAGTATTTCCTCTTTTTCATTTAGGAGTTTAGCTGGTAAGTAAAAGGAGAACAGGAAAACTATTCTGGTTTTGGTTTTGTTCCTATCTCGTGATTCAGAAATGTGATGTATGAGTACATTGGCATTCCCCTACAGTTACATTCCATTCATGAGAGCTGCAGCACCATGAAAGAACTATTAGTATCCAGCACTGCTGGCAGCATCACTTGACAGGACCCAAATGCCCTGTTCCTCCTGGGTGCTGCTAAATGGCACCCCTAAGAGACTAGAGAAGTCCTGGGGCTGAGGCAGGTTGTCACTTGGCTCCAGCCAGGGCTGGAGATGATTTCTTGTGGAGCCCGACAGAAGTTTGCCATTTGTCTGTGAGTGGCAACTTGCCCCCTGAGGGTGCTTTTGTAGGGGCATGTTTTGGCACTTTTGTTTTTTTTCTCCCTTGCAGTCATTCAGTTTGGATTCATTACTCTCTTTGTGGCATCCTTTCCCCTGGCTCCTCTTCTTGCTCTGATGAATAATATCCTGGAGATTCGAGTAGATTCCTGGAAATTAACCACTCAGTACAGGAGACCTGTGGCTGCAAAAGCACATAGCATAGGAGTTTGGCAAGAAATCCTGAACGGGATGGCCATCTTATCTGTTGTCACTAATGTAAGTACGTTAACTGTGCTATGTCAAATTTGGTTCTTCCGTGTATTCAGAAGTTGCAGATTTAAAAATCAGCTGATGCTTTTTCTCTTTTGACAATATTCACTTTATCACATTCTACCCTACGGAGATATGGTCAAGCCATTTGGGTGGTTCAGCTTATCCAGATGTTGATGACATGCAACTGTAAATCCACATGTCACTGGACTATAAACTTTCATTCACTTCTCAGTTTTGTCCAGTGTTTTGGTATGGAATAAGCCAGGCTGAAGTTCAGGGGAGTCTGAGGCACACTGATTGCCTGGAGGGGACTGTAGGGGACAGGAGAGGTGGATTCATTCTGTCAGCCAGATGACATTTCTGTCTTGTCGTTATGAGGCCTGTTCTGTGGGAATTCTGCTCGTTGAACTGCTTCTGGATGCTCCTGTGGGGGCAGTGGCTCAGAGTACTTTATATAAACTGGAAACTGAACACTGTGCTAGTATTTCATCTTCAGTATAATGTAAAGCTGACCGCTGAACAAAAAAGTTCTCTCTTTTTAATACAGAATAGTAAACAGTATCAGACCTACCAATGTCTTAGGCAACAAAACCACTTGCAGCTATTGCCTAATTAGTGAGGTACCTGGGCGTTTTAAGTGTCTCGGATTTCAAGGCAAAATGTGCTGGTAGCCGTTGTTTCCTTTTTAAATACAGCTGGAGAAAAATGCTCCTCTTCTCCTATAAAGCAATGTAGTGATCACACACTGGATTTGTGTTCATCCTTTCTGCCAAGAATTCAGACCCACACCTCTCCTTTCACTGAAGAGTGCTGTTATCACTGATGGACAGAAGATGGTTTGGTGCGGGGGGATATTTGGGATTTGGTGCCTCTTGTAAGGGCTATCCATGTATTTTGTTCACTGAATGTTTAAAATTAGCTGGTCCTTGCAGCAGAGGCTGCAGTCGGCATCTTTGCTGATGTAAAGATCCCTAGTCATGCTCATCCTTGCTTAAAAGATCCCGAGTATGCCACAGAGTCACAGTAACAAAACCCCTTTATGAATGTTCTCACAAGTTTTGTGTGCCACTTCCTTAATTTCTTTTTCCATTTCTTTTTCAGGCTTTTATTGTTGCATTCACATCAGATATGATTCCTCGTTTAGTTTACTACTATGCTTATTCTGAAAATGAAAGCTCGCCTATGTCTGGATACATAAACAATAGTTTGTCGGTGTTTCAAATCTCAGATTTTCCTGACAGAAACAAGCCTAAACTGAATCCAGAAAACCTTGTCATATGCAGGTTGGTGTAATAATAAATATTGTATTACTTTGTTTAGAATACAGCATAAAATGCTGTCAATGCAGCTATAAGTAGTCCACTAGAAATTAAATTATATCATTCTCATCATTCTGAAAGTGTGAGGTGATAGTTAAGCTATTAACAGGGCAGTGTTTGAGATGGTAAGAGATCGTGCCAGTAATGGAAAAAAACCACCTTTTTGTTTGAGTCTCATTGCTATTGGTTTTTTGGTTGGTTTTGGGTTTTTACTTAATTAAACTATTGATTTTTTGAGTGATGAAGGAGATTCGTGTCCCTAAGATTACAAATTTCAGACTATATTTTCAAAGGGGTTTAGGCTGCAATGCTTAAGTGGACAAGGAAGTATCGTTAAGGGGATGTTTAGATTGCAAAGCTGAAAATGAGATATAGTATTTAAAGTTAATTGTTATAGTGCTAGATACCACCAAGGATCTGGGCCATCCTGCTTTCATTAAAAATAGTCCTTTCTTACTAGAAGAAGCATCGGAGGCTCTAGAAGAATAGAGAAAGAACTTTGGAGAAGTCCATGGTAAAACAAAAGTACTTGATTTGATGCAAAATAAACCTCAGAACAAACCAACCAAACAAAAAACTCCCAACGTTTTAAGCAGCAGCTACGTTTGTATGATGCTTTGGCTGTAAAGCCCCAGGAGTCTCTTTCCTACTTACACATGTGAGAGTGGAACACATACTCGAGACTGTCCTTCCATTAGACCCTGCATCTGCCCAGTACAAAATCCATCAACATCGGTCACATTTATTCAACACTTGTCCGTTACTGTGTGATACATTCCATCACTCTGTCCTGTATTGTTGGATCATTGCCTGAAAACACAAGTAACCCATGTACAAAATTTCACTTCTCACACCTCCTCATCTCTACTCTGTTGCCCTGAATGTGAGGGTGTTTAAGCAAACATAAGACAGAAACAAATTGAGAGGCAACCTTCTTCTGCAAAAGGAAACAGACCATTTAGAACAAGATGTAAAAGGTTCCTTAAGTGACAGCTGTATTTGCCTGTAAGCGTCACCGAGCTTGTAGTCTGTCTCAGACTGAATATGACATTTCACCTTCGCATGTCTTTCTGTCCAACAGATACAGAGACTATCGATATCCTCCAGATCATGAGAGGAAATATTTACACACTATGCAGTTCTGGCACATTCTTGCTGCAAAGCTGGCCTTTATAATTATTATGGAGGTATGTTCCTTACAAAATTTCCTTACAAAATTGATACCGTATAGATTGTCTAGGTAGTTACTAATGTTACAGAAAATAGAATTGCTGGGAGTATAAAATAGTTTCTTCCCTAAGTCATACCAAATACTCATGTCCTAAATGATTACTATAACTAGGTCTTTTAACTTCAGGGAGTTAACCTCAGAGTAAGAACAGTGAAAATAGCAGAGGAGACTGCTGAATTTCATCAAAATAATATAGCAGAATAAAAAAGGTCTCTATGTAGATGGAAGAGACGTGACCCACCAGGACTAGCACTTTCACTCCTACTGGTTGCATTAGAGCTGTATATGAGATGACTGTATTCAAAATCCAGAAAGCATTTTGCAATGGTGTATATTGGCTAAATAGAACTAAATCAATAACTTGAATAACTGGCACTTCATTATTGAGCCACCGTCTTGCAAGTTTTGAAGGGAAAAGGGAGTTGTTACAGCGCTCTTCTCATCACTTTTCCTACTGTATCGTATCAGTTCTCAATAGCTGAGCATTATCATGCGTATTTTTCTAAGAAACCACACAGAGGTATTAGGAAGTGATGCTAGGGATTCAGAATGGGACACTTTGCTCCTGAGTTTGCTAGTTCACAAATGGTTTGGAATTAAAGTTTCTGCATAAAAGAAAGTGTTTTAATCTTTGCAAACACCTCAGATACGCATTAGTTTATGTATTGTTTCAGGACAGCCAAATGAAATGTATTCCGTTTGTGAGCAAAAAGAGAAGTGATCTATGTGGTGTTAGCTAAAACAATAGCTGTTTGCTGCGGTAATGAGTTGTTACATTTCCCCTGGCTTCCTTTATTTTGCAGCATGTTGTGTTCATCGTCAAATTCTTTGTAGCATGGATGATTCCTGATGTCCCTGCAGATGTGAAAGCCAAAATAAAACGTGAAAAGTACCTAACACAGAAAATCCTGCATGAGTATGAACTTGAAAAACTGAAGGAGAGACTGATTGAAGGTGACAAACAAGCCACAGAAAAGGAGTTCATCGCCACAGAAGGGAGAATGGAATTATCCAGAGCAATGTAGCTGAAAAACCAACTGTTTGGAATTTAACTCATTTTAGCTTTTTTATCTGTGATTTGCTCAGTATGCATCATGTTGAAAGCTATAGGACAGTTCCAACCCTTTGCTTTCAGTCCAAAGGTTTTAGACTTTTCTTTAAAAGTCTTACTGAGCATTCTAGGTTTAGTAAATCTACTTAACTGTATGACTTCAGCACTGTTTTCTATTTACCCATCACTTTGAATAATAAGTGTAATCTTGTAACCCTAGCATTTGGATTGCCGATAGAGGGAATGTTACCCTCAAAGGGCTCACAGGATATAAGGTCATTGCCACCAAGCCCTCCCCCTGCTGCTAAATGCAAAGTTCCAGGCTGTATCCCAGCTGAATGAAAAGGATATCGTGGAAGACTCCTGCTGTGGAAAATACTGAGAATTACTATTTTTATGACATGATCATTTAAATAGGAGAACGCTCCTGATAAAAGGGTTAGGGTTTGGGGCTTTTTTGTATCCACTATGTCTTAAGAAACATTTGTTTGCAGCTTTGAACTTCTATACATTTTTTAGAAGGAATTAATTTTTAAAGATATATTGGCTTAATTCCACTTGGAATTATTTATAGGCACAGAATTCAGTTAATACATACTAATGAAGGAAAAAAGACTCCATAACTGATTTTCATAAAGATATCATCTGCCAAAGAGTTTGCTCTTTAAATGCCAATATTGTGGAATCATCTAATGACAGTGTCTTTTTGGAGACATACACATTTTGGAGAAATAAAGTTAATTTATTTCTCAATCTCACAAACTGCCAGTGGAAGATCATGCTTGATGTTGGTTTTGGCCAAAGCTGCTCCTTTGTTTGGATTCTCTGTGAATGCCAACAAAGGGCTCCAGCTGTCTGTCTGTACTCGAGTCATACTCCAGAGTATGGCTGCAGAATGTCGCGGACTGGGAGCTGGGCCGCCGTGCTAACTGATCTAGCTGGATGGCTTGTACATGGATTTGTATTCAAAAGGTTTTAAGCATGCCAAATAATCTATGTTTATGTTGTTACAGTCCTTACACATAGGAGTGGCGCAGCGGGGTGGGGGGCAGTGGTGGTTTAGTTTGGGCTTGGTTTTTTTGTTTTGTCATAGGGCTTTTCTACAAAGTTACCAAGTTTATAAATATATGATAACTATTTGTGCAAAGTAGCTACCAGCTGTTTATGAATGTGCCCTGATTTTATAATTTGAAGTAGTTAGGCGTTTTTATGATTTTGCTGTATATTTAAAACATATCAACACTTCCATGCTTAGTGCCTTGTTTATTTGCATTTGGCAAAAGATGTGAAAATGGTAGTATGAGGAAATGCGTTTTTCCCGAGTGTGCTCGCAGGCATCATGATACTGTGAACCTGCACACGTAGCTGTACAGTGTTAGCCAAACCACGCCTGCCTTGGCACGCCTGTGTGTGTTAGTGCTACTGCTGTTCACAGAGCAGTTCGTACCCAGGCTGCTTCGATAAAGTAGCACCAGACTGTTTGCGTTCGTTCTTGCTGAAGTACACTAGCTAGAGAGATGAGAAATTTTACCATATTTGCACTTTGAAAGTTATACTTCCTTGCAAGTATACACAAAAAAAGTTACATTTGTATTCCATATCAGCCAAATGATGTACTGTTTACTAGATCTACAACTTAAGGTTTGTGTATTTTGTTTTAGCAGGCCTAGCCTATGTCTTGGAATACTTGGCTAGTAACCTTAATGTTGTAAGAGTTTTAAATCAATGTCTTGGGTGGAACCGTCATTGTTAGCAAAAGTTTTAACACTGAAGTGCCTACCTCGAACAAACATCACGTGGTTTGGCTGCCAGTCAGAGTTGAAGCAGATGTATGTTTCTCATTACTGTAAGTTATTCAGCTTGGTTCTGTAAGTTGGCTTGATTAAATCAAGCCTATTGGCAATTCATGTTCGTGACGAACTGGCCACGTTCTTGAATATTCAGATATATTTGAAGAGCTTAAATCTGAATAAATTAGCTCTGCTGCTTAATGTATAAGCCAAAGAAAGAGTATCGGTCACCACGATTGTATATGTGACACCAGAATTTCCACAATGCAAGCACTTTACTGCTTCTTACACATATACTGTTAACTAAACTGCTTAATTTGGATTTCATGGTTTTGTTACGGTTGGCAATGCAAACAATTGCTTCAAACATTAAGGTGATGAGATGCAAACTGATATTTCTATGCAAAATGTACAATCTGATTGAAGCTGAAAACAGCTTTGAAAATTCAGCATTAGATGCACTATTCCTGCTCACGGAACATTAGTTTCCTCAGGTCCTGTAATAAAGTGTCCTAATATACTACACTTGAAAAAATGTCAGCAAAATACATGTATTGTGAATGAATAACGCTATTTAAAAGTGAGATGGAGGAAAACAAGGAAATACCGTAGTTTGGGATACAGCACTGGTAGGCAGTAGCCCTGCATGCAGACCCTGAATCTGAATTGATGCTTTGATCCCTACTTGCTTCTTTCAAACTTATTTTTTGAGATCACTTCCTATTTAATGCTATACAAACAGATGTTTTGCGTATGTTATATCATACAATAAAAAGTGGGGGGAAAAAAAAACTGGGATCAGCTTATTTAAAAAGAAATATATATATATAGATATATCATTACACTTCATAGCATTACTTCTTCGTATATACAAACTGTTGAAAAGAGAACGTGTTGTCATGTTAAGAGCTAATGTCACATAACAAAGTAAGTCTAACACCTCTTTCGATAATAGTTTGCCTTGTCATTAAGCAGTGTTTTGACAAACAAAAGATTATTAGTATGATTAGGATTATAATGGTCCACATACATAAATGTTTCCTGAAGTGTTCTTGAAAAGTGATGAAAATAAGAAAAATGATCAGTTTGGAGATGTGCTTATTCTTACTGTTGGAATATTTTATTTTGACGTGTTTAATACAAGTATGTAAAAGTGTCCTTTAACCAAAGTGAAGATAGTTCTGTGTTGGAACTACTGTAATTTAAGCAACAGTAGATTGCTTCATTAGAATTAGTTACAAAAAGAAAATTGGCCTTTCAAGTGTAATACAATCAGGGATTTTTAATTTTTTTTTCCAATTAAAAATTAGTATTTTTACCTTGGAAAGATTTAGTGTGGTATGTTCTAAGCGAATGACTGCAAAATAAGAGTGCTACTATAAGCCTCTATACTGTTTTTTCTAGAAGATTTTGTAACTATGCTTTTACTTTTTGATGTACTACTATCAGTTTGAGACAACAGGGCGGAGTGAAATAGATGGACTTTCCTACTGTTCTATGTATACTGCTGGTTTTGACTTGTAGTGTCATGTAATCGGAGTGGCATTTTTGTCTAAGTACGTGGCTGATATATATACATGATACACTAATGTCGGAAAAAAATTTTTAAACATTGCATTCAGCTAACTTATATATGTACATTTAAGAATATCTAAATCTGGCAAATAAAGCAGTGTTTATTTTTAAGGTGCTGTCAACTTGGTTTTGAAAATTCCAAGCATTCAGAGAGCAGCTGCAGTATTAGAAGTTAAATGCCCAGAGAACCTCATGGAGAAAAGCGTTCATACACATTTCCTGCAATTGTAACTTCACATTATTGGAGAAAGCCTCCACCTGCCTGCCACCTTCCACTTGACGATCACATTGTGTAACTGTCTTTTCTGACTTCATGCATTTTCTTAGGAATGAATTACCAAGGAAAACCTGCAGTAAGTTCAATGCACATGGGCAGAGACTGCATGAGCATGTGATTGCCCATCAGGGAGTTTAATTTTGTAAATTCCTTACATCAGAAGACCACGGTTCAGTGAAAAAGACTTGGCACTTCACCCTTCCTTTAGGTGCGGTACAAACAGTGTGTGAACACACATTCATTTTCAGCCAGGCTGCTTTTCCCCCAGCCTTTGGGTAGAGTTTTTATTCTTGTGATGCCGGGACCTGAGGTGACTTCTCAAGTTCTCAGTCAGTCACACACGCAGTTCGCACATGCGGTGCCAGTAGTTCACGTATGTGCACTTAAATAGCTTTGAGCCCATACTCCGGAAAATACGGCAGAGCTAAAGCTTTTTCCAGAGGACTGGTAAAGTCTTGCTGTTCATAGATACCTCTACATATTTTAATCTTCCTTAAAACTCTCTTCTGGCACCGGTGTAGGGCTTTGGATTAAATCACAGAGAATCTGGATTCAAGTTCATGACTTGCTTTCAATAGACAGCAGCAGCATACTTTACATCACTCCTATTATACCACGTTATCGGAACTTTTCTGGGATGTTCTCTGGCATCACCTGCCAGACGTGGTAGGTCATTTCCTTTGTAACTTCGAAATGATAAATTAAGACAGATGCAGTAGAAATAATGAAATTAGAGAAATGCATGAGATAAAACAATCTTGTCTACAATTAAAAGAAGAAAAAAAGACCAAAACAAGCAAGGTGTGATTATATATTATGCTACCACTGCTGTGCTGGTTACTGAAGTGGGATAGGTTACTTAATTAGGTATCACAAAGAAAAATAAAGCATTAAGAAAGATGGACAAGGAAGGGGTAGCCAAAGGGAAGTGAGAAGGGAGGAAAACAAGGACAGGCAAAGGCAGGTGCTGTTCCTATGCAGGGTAGAGGGCCTATTAAGGTATTATGAAAGTGCTAAAAGCTTTCAGACAAATTCCAGCTCTGTTCTTGGAGGTTAAATCTTGCAGGTAATGAAGTTTAACTGGTGGTACGATGTCATCCAAGGCCAATTATAGTTTATAAGAAAGAGTACCATGGTAACTTGTCAGACATTTGCAAATCCTGGGCCATGCCTGCTTGTCCCCATGATCAGAAATTGTAGGTACCCTTTGAAAGTCTCAATTCCTTCATTTATCCTGTGCCATAAATGGAAAGCTGTGCCAAACGTTTGGTGGTTGTACTTTTTGCAATGGAAAAATAGCTAAGGCATCTGATTTGCTCAGTGTCTTGGTCAACCCAGGTTAAAGGGTCTTCCTAAAAGTAAGTTTATGCAAAAGACAGTATGGAGCACTGAAACAGAAGAAATGTTTTGAAGATGTGCATCTCAGTCAAACTGGTGTAAAATACATTGTCTTACAGGACTAGAAAAATGTAACCTATTCACTAGCAGATCAGTGGAAAACAATGGCAAGAGTTGGAAGAAACCCCAAAACCTGAACTCTGTACATTTTCTGCCTATTTCAGATGTGTGGGCTCTGTAAGAACTAAAATCTTGTCTAGTGTTCCTCAAAATGTTCAAAATTAGAAGAAAACTCATGTTTCCAATAATAACATCTTAAATATGGCACTGAAAATACATTGAGGTCAGCACTACTGTACCAGTGGCAGCTCCAGCAATCTGAGAACCCAGCTCATAACTGTAAGGAGGTTTAGAACGGCGCATGGCTGAGAGACGCAGGGGATGGAGTCGGGGTTCCTGACATCTAGTGTGGCAAAGAGACTGTACCAAGAGATGGCAAAGGCAGCCCTCAGAAAGGACTCATTTAGACATGAAAATCCTTCCTTCCTTAAACAGATGGAAAGAGGTAAAGGGAAAAAAATTGTTACTGTTACCATGTGAATGATGATAATTTCCAGAATATTTGAATTATTTTCTAACCTCATTAAACCACAGCTACTATTTCTTGTCTGTCTGTGTGCTCAGGGTCAACACAACAGTTCTGCAGCATTGTCTTGGCATCCGTAAAAAGCGATAGTGAGATTAAATCTTGTTCTGGTTTTAAATAATCAGTTGTCTCTACCCAACACTTACATCATTCAGATGCAGCTCAGGAATTTTTTTTTATGTAAGCATGTGTACCAAGAAATCTGCTGGGAGATGAGTAGGATGTGAAATTCAGCAGCCGTATCAATTTTTGGAAGGCACATATGCACATTCCCCTGCAATAATTAGTGACTATGCTTTCTCAGTCAGAAATTAGTCAGTCTGAAACATTTTTTTAAGGGTATAATTCTTGCTAGTTCTTTTTTCAACTCCTCAACAAACTAGTGCTGCTAGCTAGTCAGAAACACATTTGTATTTAAATTACTGACTGACCTAGCTTTGTCCTTGGGTGTTCTGAATATCCAAGGCTATTCAGCATTTCAGTTTTGGTACCAAAAGATGTAGGGGACGTCGTAACTACCTTTGTAGTCAGAGGCATTAAATAAATGAGCCTTTTAAAAACTGTTATCTTGTCCCTTCCATACAACAGTGAGTTTTAAATGCATGATGTTGCTAGTATATTTGGACCATACCATCCTCAGCAATGAAAAGCCATGGTGGAAAAGTTTTGTATCAGATGGCCCCTAGTTCCATGCATCTCCCATGCTGATGGCTTTTGATAATTGTCTCAACTAGTGCTTGGTGCAATGTAATAGGAAGCCAATGTTCAAGAAGCATGCACTGCATGCTTGCTGGCTCTTTTAATGTGCTTTCAAAAAGGAATAAAAATACTCCAGACAGAGGGTTTTCATGGGGAAAACTGATAGGAAGGCTGGATTCTCTGCCACATTACAACTTCATCATAACAGACAGTTTTGCTATCGGATTCTCTTGAATAAACATTTCTGTTGACATTAGCCCATTAGTAGAGTGTCAGCAAACAGTAATGCTACATTTAAGCCAGTTTTCTGGTTGTGGCATCTATATTATTCTTCAGATAAAATCCTGGCTCCATCTATACTGATGGAAATTGTACTATTATTTTCAGATGTGGCCAAGATTTCAATATTTCTCTAACAAAGATCCAGGTTAAAAACAAACTAACAAACAAACAACCACAACAAAAAGATCCCCAGCAGTTGAAACAGTTTAACATTTTTGTCAGCGACATGAACAGTGGGATGGAGTGCACCCTCAGCAGGTTTGCTGATGACTCCAAGCTGTGTGGTGCAGTCAACACGCTGGAAGGAAGGGATGCCATCCAGAGGGACCTTGACAGGCTTGAGAGGTGGGCCCATGTGAACCTCATGAATTTCAGCAAGGCCAAGTGCAAGGTCCTGCAATCCCAAGCACAACTACGGGCTGGGTAGAGAATGGATTGAGAGCAGCCCTGAGGAGAAGGACTTGGGGCTGTTGGTGGATGAGAAGCTCAACATGAGCTGGCAATGTGCGCTTGCAGCCCAGAAAGCCAACTGTGTCCTGGCCTGCATTAAATGCAGTGTGACTAGCAGGCCAAGGGAGGGGATTCCCCCCCTCGTGAGACCCCACCTGGAGTACTGCATCCAGCTCTGGGGCCCCCAACACAAGAAATACATGGACCTGTTGGAGCAAGTCCAGAGGAGGCCATGAAGATGATCAGAGGGCTGGAGCACCTCTCCTATGAAGTCAGGCTGGCAGACTTGGGGTTGTTCAGCCTGGAGAAGAGAAGGCTTCAGGGAGACCTTATAGCACCTTCCAGTACCTGAAGGAGCCTACAGGAAAGCTGGAGAGGGACTGTTTACAAGGGCACGGAGTGATAGGACAAGGGGTAATGGACAAGAGGCACTGGAATAGGTTGCCCTGAGAGGTTATGGATGTCCCATCCCTGGAAGTGTTCAAGGCCAAGTTGGATGGGTCTTTGGGCAGTCTGGTCTAGTGGAGGCTGTCCCTAGGCAGGGGGCTTGGAACTGGATGGTCACAGGCCATTCTATGATCCTATGATTCCATGAAATACATGGGCCAAGAGATTTCCATACAGCTCACCATATAATGGCAATCTATTAATTTTAAGGTGTCTACACTTCATGCTGCTCTCAGCAAGCTGCTAGTGCATTACAATCAGGAAGGAATCCCTGCTTTCTCCTTTCACATAGGATTGCCTCTGTGTCATAACAGCTTTTTCGGCTTCCTCAGAAGCAGTGAAGGAGACAATGTGGCAGTAGTACCAAGCACCGAATCCTAGGTGCCAGGTCATACTTCCACTCATCTGCTAGCAGAGGCTTCCTTGCATGGGTTGCAGTTTCTCAGCTAGAAGTGAGATTCACATGCCTCCAGAGCATCCTTCCAAGATGCTGCAGAGTGTGAGGGGTCACATGGCAGGGAGGTACAGAATTGTGCTGAGGAGAAGGATATTCATGTTGGTGCCACATCACATGAACATTTCAAGAAATATTCCTTACATCTCAGCCAAGAACTCAAGGCACCCTGTGTTAGTGGTGTTCCCTGCTGCTTCCACTCCACTGAAGCTGGTGTGTTTAGGTTCAGGACAGAGAAACAGTGGGAGACGATCCTGTGGGGTGTGCCAGGGGTGTTTTCTTGGGAAAAGACAAACATTCCAGCCCCCTACCTGTTTGGGGTTTTTTGGGGTTGGGGGTGGTGGGTGGGGTTTGGTTGGGGTGTTTGTTTGTTTGTTTGTTTGTTTGTTTGTTTGTTTGTTTGTTTTTAATGGGACAGTCTGCTATATCATCATAACAGGATTTTTTCACAAAGATTTCTAAGTAGAAAAGTCTCATGTTTTGAGTGCGGAAACAAGAAAATCCTGTGTGGTTTATGGTAAGCAATAAGTGGCTTGATGCTTTTTCATTCCTTTTTTTGTTGTGCACTCATGTGAAAACAACAAACTATTATGTGACTACAACCAGCCTGTCATGATGACTCGTGTTTTAATTAGAAGATGCCACAATATGCTGAGCCCCCACGTACCAATGAACAACATTCAGGTTTTTTTACCAAATGAAAGTACTCTCTCTGGGGTTGGTAAAAAGATGATGATCTACTTAATGGGGTCACTGCTGTGCTTAGAGCTGAAGGAGGTGACATGGGTAGAGGAAATCAATGCAGCAAGAAACCTGCTTTGTACTTTTACTGTAAGTTCAAAGCGCTAGGGTTACCTCCTGAACATGTGGAGGGAACTGAATTTGGCAAGGAACTATGAAGTCCTTGATATAATGACTTTATCTTCAAAAGGGGGAGGGTGAATAAATGGAAGCATAAAGGCTCATGAACTGGAGAAGATAGAAAAACTGAGGGACCAGACAGGCTTGAAGCCAGACCATTCAGAGAAACTGCTAAGGAGACTTATTCATATTCAGATGTGTAGAAGAAGCCTTTAAATGTAAATGCTAGTCTGTCAGCAAGTCTCCCCTGCCTAGGAGAGAAGAGCCGATTTTATTAGCAGTTAATGCAGGAACTGAAATGGGGCATCCAAGAGGTTGATTCTGCAGGGAAGGGAAAAACAGGCTTTCCTCTGCTTTTGCACCTGGAAGAAATTAAATGCAAAGAAAGCATTTGGAGCATTTGCTTCACTTTCAGTGCTAGGATAAACTCTGCTTCAAATGTCTCCCCAGTGTAACTAGACACCTCCCTGTGCAGGGAGCAGCCTCCTCATCTCCTGTGCACACACCACTCATCAGTGATTTATTCACGCGTCTGTCATTGCAGGGACTTGACTCATTCCTGGGCACAAAGACAGTCACAGGAGCAAGCACTTTTCCCAGGAGATCAGGGCATCTGATCAGGATGGGGCAAATGCTGAGCAAGGTCACTTCAGTTTCTTTTGTGGAGAGAACAGCTACAACTTCCTATAAGGCTACGTTGGCGAGTTTCTTTGTTCTGCAATAAATGCCAATTATTTGGCATATATTTGGCACACAATGCACAAAATTTTCAGTCATTCTGAAACTTTATAATTACACCTCTATCCTGCAAAAGGGTTGATACTATTTAGCATAAGAAAAGCAAATGATACGGGATCACTGTCTTTGAAGAACATGTTCCTTGTCACATTTTAAAGCATTCCGGAACAGCAGCTGGGCCTGGGGGTGTTCTGTTAGGGCCAATCCAAAGCAGTACGTAGGAACTTCTCTGTCGATTTTAATGCCTTTGATCAGACCATAGTGATTTGTCAGTAAGAAGTCAAACACCAAAAAATTATGAAGACAGTCCCACCATAAATCTCTTCTCAGAACTGGCAATAATGATACATGCAATCACAAGATGTTCATGTTTCCTGTAATGCAGAGAGGAGATGTCTGTCACGTAAAGTGGAAAAATCGTGCTTTATGTCTCTGCATTTGGACAGAAAACAGAGACAGATTTTTGTGGAAATGCAGATACCATCTTGGACACTGTTCACAGGACTCTCCCTCCAGGGTGTCTTTCTTCATCCCATCTGTGGGACTGACTGAACACCTCTGTTTTCTGGATTTTCATCTTCCAGGGGAAATGCTGGACTCCGAGAACACAATTTTCCCTTGCAGCCTCATTTTAGCTGAAGCCATATGGCTCCTAACCCTTCCCTTTCTGATTTTCTGCCATGTGAGCCAACTCCGCTGTATCTTTTGAGATGTTTTTTGCAAGATAATCAGGACAGTTTGCCATGTGTGCTACTACAGTACCATCTATTTTGTCACATGTTGGAGCATGGGTCACTATTTGGCCCTGATGCATCCACTGAAACCCTTGAAAGTGTCAAACAGTGGTCGGTTCTGATTTGCCTCCCTGTATGGACAATGACTGCCCTGACCAGTGTGCCAGTCACCTCTGTTGTCAGTGCTCAGTTGTGGCCAACCACCACCACTATTTGTTGCATCTATGTAGTTTCTGGCTTCCCCTCTCCAACACTCCCCTTTCCTTGAGCTACACGGTTTCTGGCTGCTTACTGCCTGTCGTTGGTGCTTGCTACTGTTAACTGCAACAGCATCAGGACACTGACAAATGCAGCCTTCCTTTCATTTTCTTAACAAATAAACTCACTAAACTTAGGTATTCCGATCTGATAATTTTTGCTTTCCTTTGTTTCCTTTAACACTTGTGAAGAAAAACTTGCATCTTTTCAAGACCATGGTGGCCCACTGCCAGGAAACCCATTAGGTGGGAGAACACTTTCTGAAGATGGCAGCATGCAGCCTAAATATTTGCACCAATCCTTTCTTCTGCTTCTGAGCTGGTGGGGATTTCTGAGAACATGTTGCTATCAGTCTCTTTTTGCAACAGTGCAGTTCAGAAAAGTCAGCAGCAGAGGGCACCTGTATAACCAGTATAATTCCAGCCTCATAGAGATGAATACATTTCTGCCATTGAAACTAATAGCAAAGCCTTATCGACTTCCCAAGATGGGATTACACCATATATGTAGGACATATGCTCACACTCGTGCTTATATTCTAGAGACTACTAATTTGGACAACAAATCATAGAATCATAGAATCATAGAATCATAGAATCATAGAATGGTCTGGGTTGGAAGGGACCTTAAAGATCATCCCATGGGGTTCATTCAGGACCCACAGATGCATCTCATCAGGTCCCATGGACTTATGCACCTTTAGGTTCCTTAGAAGGTCTCGAACCTGATCTTCTCCTACAGTGGGTGGTTCTTCATTCTCCCAGTCCTTGCCTTTGCCTTTGGCTTCAGGCACTGCAATTGTCCATCTCCAACTCTCAATATTCTGCGATTTTGAATGAAGCGAAATAGGCAATGAGTAGAACTGATAAAAAAACCTAAAACCCTGAAAAAATGATGCTTTCAAAATTTTCTTTTGAAGACTCACAAGTGCTCAAAATTTGCTCATTTATTTTTTTTTTTATTGCATTCATACATCCTAGGTAGTATCAAAAATGCCAGTGAAATGAGTCAGCACATTTTGACCCACCATTTTTTGGCCAGTGAAATTCTTCCCTTAGTTTTATTTCCTGGTTGTTAACCCAATTTTTCTAAAATAGAGTTTTTAATGAAAAACCAACTTCTATGTGAACAGTTATTAAACTGAAAAAAACTTTAGATCATACTAAATTTTCTCAGTGGTTGTTAAGTATGCTTTTGGGAATATTTTAAAAAATTAAGAACAGAAGATTTTGTAATTTTTGGTTATCATCAAAGGCAAAAAGTTTTCCACTTCTTGTGATTCTCAATCTTCTATCTTGTTCCGCAAGACTGAGTTACCAATTCCCGCATTCAAGTTGCATTTCAGCTACTTGCATTTGCGGGCTGCCATGTGGCCATAATATCAGACAGATTATATATGATTAGTAGTCTATTCATAGTAACTGAAGAACTATTCTCAGGTCACTTCAGTCCTAAAGAATAAATAAAAAATGCTGAGAAGTATCAAGTATTTGAATGTAATCAAGAAGACAAAATTTCTTGCACCTGCTCAGTTTGCTCAGTCTTCCTTCCTGAAGCACAGAGAGCTAAGAACTTCTGAGCCTGGTTTCTTTTCAAGTAGCTGCTAGTAGCAAAATTGATGAAATGAGACTTTGGTCAAGTATTTGTTAAGAGTATCAGAATTGGGCATAAATGTTTAGCAACATGATCAACTGCTTAGAATTATTTTAATTTTGAAAGTGATCTTTTTCTATTTATGTCCCTCTAACCTTTTGTGAAATAACAAGGATTAAATTAAGAAAAAGCTTGGAGAAGAAGGTGGTTCAGCTGTCCTGTACATTTGCCGTCCCATTTCTGCTGATAAAGAGACATTCATTCATACACTGGGAATCACTGGAGCTGTAAACTGATCATTACCCTACTACAGGGCAATGGGTTAGATGAGGCATGGGATAATGAGACATAGAGTATTTTGGAAAAAAAGAAATATATTTGTGAAACAGAAACTCCCTTCACCTCCCACAAAAGGCCTGGTTATGGTTTACTTTTAGACTGGTAACCTGCCTGTCGTATGGGAAAGCAATTCCAGAACGTGAATCGTTGTGAGATTTCCTGCAAAAATGCTAGCACTCGTGAAAAAGTCCGATTGTATTTAAGGTCATATTCCCTGAGATTGAGTTTGCGTAGTGAAACTTGGGTTGTCTTTTACACTGTCTGACCTTCCCTGAGCTCCACATGGACTTAAGAGAGAATCCTGCCCTCTCTTTCCCTCACTGGTCATATTTTCCCAACTCCTTCAGGCTGTACGATTGGTCACCCATCCTTTTAGTGAAGAACGATTAATGAGGATCATTCTGAAGTCTGTTAGAAGTGCTGGAGAGCATAGGGCAGCTTTTGAAAGACAAGCAATCGATTTATGAAGCCTTTTGGAGAATACTAGTCAAGGCACAAGACACGAGCAAAGGAAAGATGCCCATGTAGACCAGGAAAGTGTGCACTGCACAAAGCCCTTAGGTGTAATGTTAACCAGATGCAAAAGTACCTCTCAGTGATTTATGATGTGCACTGATGATGGAGCACACACCATTCAGAGACCGATTAATATTCTTGTCATAAATGGAAAGAAACGGGCAGCCTGCCAAGTAAATCTGTCTGTGAAAGCAGAAGACCAACTCAATTCACCAAGAGTGACTCAGTAATATGAGACTAATTGAACTCACGGATTCCATGGAGATTTTTAGCAAAGATAAGCTACCTCCAGGGAAAGGTGTTTCCATGAGCCACGGGGGTCTTATACTAAAGGAGAATTTGGAAATGAATAAAACGTGACTGACAGAATGGATTTTTTGGGACTACTTGCTTTCCAGCCATTCAGTTAGGGGACACGTAGTTATTGCAGAGCTTTGGTTATTCTATGATTATTCCTACAGAAATTAAAAAAAGAGAACACTTGAATCCTGTTGTTTCAAAGGCCACAAGGGCTAGCCTTTGTAATGCTTCTGATGTGTTCAGCCCTTCAGCAAGCAGAAGACATCCAGAAAAAAAAGGAATACAAACCAACATGTTAGCTGTGAATGAACTGGCAGTCTCAGGCCAATTGCTGGACACATGCATCCCTCCAAAATGAAACAAAATAAAACAAAACTTAAGCTGAAGTAGGGTAGATTTAGATTAGATAAAAGGAAGAAATTCTTTACTGTTAGAGTGGCGAGGCACTGGCACAGGTTGTCCAGAGAAGCTGTGGATGCCTCATCCCTGGAAGTGTTCAAGGCCAGGTTGGATGGGGCTTTGGGCAACCTGGTCTAGTGGAGGGTGTCCCTGCCCATGGGGGGTGGGGGGGGTTGGAACTAGATGATCTTTGAGGTCCCTTCCAACCCAAGTCATTCTGTGATTTTTTGAAAACAAAAATAGGTACAACTGGTACCTTCCTTACTGAGTTTAAAGTCAGTCTCTCATGATAAGGGGAAAAAATGATCTGCACAGAAAACATATGGCATGATTCAGGTCACTGTAAGAAAATTTAGATCCTTTGTTCTGGAAATAGCCCCAGTGATTGTATTGGAGTTATATACAAAGTAAGACCTACAGTTTGGAACTGTAGGAAAATATTAAGTGAGAGAGAACAAGAAAACAAACAGCTAAATTTAACAAGTTATGTGTTGCAGAAATTAATTACCAAGCTGCAGCCCCCAGGGTGTGATCTCAGGACATCTGGTGAACAGCAATAGAACTGTGCTTGCAGCCTACCTTTTCTTACGTATTTATATACATCTCCATTTCAATCTTTGCTTGGCTATAGCATAACACATATTTTTCATTAATAAAGGAGGCTTAGTATCTAAGAAATACCTATTCCTCAACAGGGCTTTAGAACAACCAAATGGTAAGACAATTTTTGAGGAACTGGCATCACTTCTGAAAGGAGAGCACAGAGGATGTGAAACTGTGTATGGAAGGGTTCTCAGCTAAAGATAGACCACTGCTAAAATGCAATGTGTACATTAAAGTTAGTTCCATACAGAAGGCCAAATCCTGAATTCCCTTCTTGATATTCAGCAGAGACATGCCTCCTGCTGAGTTAGGTAGGAATACAGCCCAAGCAGAGACTTTGACATTTGCCTTCCCCCCCCCTTTAAACTGTTATTTTCTAACGGATTGAGAAGTTTCTGTAGCACTAAACCAGAGAATAAGTAGCATCGCCTTATAAGAGATTTCTATCTGCACTTTAGTATTTGCTTTGGCAATCAGGGTGGGATTCATAGATCATACACCACAGCGCACAGAGATAGCACTAATGGTAATTCTGATCACTTATCCAGCTCTGAGAAAAAAAGCCATCTAAGAACAGTGCCCTTTGGGTAGAAAAAGGAAGAAGCCAGAAAATCTTGGCCATAAGAGGAGCCAAAAAGTGCCTGAAGTACAGGAGGAGTTGTAATAATCAATCAGACATAAAAAGCAGCAGGCCCAGTAGATGTCAGCTGTTAAGCTGAGGGGGCTCTTGGGCTGAAAACCAAGAGACAGAAAAACTTGTCCTGGCCTTCATGATGAAAATGCCAACTTAAGAGACAGACAAGCAAATCCAAAGCCTGGTAAGGGCTGAAGTTGAGCATAAGTCTTTTCAAGAGTTTGAACTTCCAAGTCTTGTAACAGACCACTAAATATGTAATAAATATTCTCTTCCCCTGTAGAAGAAGCCCTGAAGTAGCTAAGGACATCAGAACTGGTCACACAGAGACTGAGTCACACAAGAATCGATGGGCTCAGTTTGACTCAGATGGAATTGTGCAAGCCAGAGGCATTCCTGGAAGCATCTGAATTTCTGGCTAACTCCATCCAGAGGAACTTGGGAAGAAAGAGGAAAGACAGGCTTGGAAGTGAATCAGGACCATGCTCTTAAATGTGTGGATGTGCCTGTCCTTAATCTGCTATATCTATATATAAAATTAAAGTGCTAAATAAGGGTCCAGAAGCACTCCACCCTTTTCAGTTTGTGCCTGTAAAGCCTAATCGTGCCAGAGCAGTGCCATTGTAGTGTAGCTGTCAGAGCTAGTATCACTCTATGGCACTACACAATGCCTTCGGAGCCACAGCTTCCTTTAGTGGAACCAAGTAGTTAATCCTCCAGCTCTGTGATAATTTATTTGTGACAAACAATAAGAAAAAAGAGATATAAAATATTTACTCTTAAACACCAGATTTTAAAATGAAATGCACACGAAACCTAATTTTGAGATTGAGATTGAGATTGAGAAACTGTGACATTTAGCAAAGGGATCTGAACTGACAACTTGATATTTTTATTTACGTTTAGAGTTCACAGATATTTTGAAATGGATGGGCAGAGTGCTTTGGCCTAAAGCTAGCTATGTGATACCCCAGTCTTCCTCCCTGCCCTGTGGAACATAATGTAATCACTCATTAGCAGTGCCCTAAAATAAAGTAGAGGTTTTCCTGTCATCTTGAATTATGTGCTGCTCTAATGTTTCCAGGGGATGACGAATGTCTTATGTATTCAACAAACCAACAGTAATAGTGGTTCTGTGCTCAGATTCCCTCAAAACCTTTTACAGTCTTTGGTTTTCCTTTATATCTTGTGGTAAGAAAAAGAACATTTGGCTTTTTATGCCTTCAAACCCACGGACATATTGTCCATAGAAGATATCTAGCAAAGGTGAGACCTTTGTGGTTTATACAAAGCACAGGAATTGTTTCTCAAAAGATAGAGTAATATCAATGATAACTTCCGGGATTAATGGAACATGAGATCAACAAAAACAACAACATCTAATGCTTATTGTTCCAGTCCAGTTTTCTAATGAGGTGGGACTTATACTTGTTCATTCCCCTTCATAATCACTTTTGAATCTAGTTTGGTCAAATTTGCTAGAAACGTGACAGTCCTAGAGTTAAGAGTTGCCTACAATTTTCAGAAAAATAGTTTACCAAAAATGGGTTTGTGAAGAAAAATAAATGATACAAGAGGAAGGAGGGGGGTAAGGCCTGCTGATGACATGACAGGAGCTAATCATACTGACAGAAAAGCATTAGGGACCATGCAGAGCAGGACTGGAGTTCTCATAGATCCTGACCAAGGCCTGGTGTGAGGAGGGGGTAGAAGAAAGCTAGAGTTACTGAAGATAAGAAGCCTCAGGGATCCCAATGCATTCGTTCTCATGCTCATACAACAAGCAATATTTGATTTTATATTATAAATAAAATGGAGTCTTTTTATTAAAATACTAGTTATCTGAGGATATGCTGGCATTGCTAGCTTGGGTTAGTGTTACCTGATGCAGATGCAAACATATGGCATAAGAAATCCCCGGATTCCTTATTTTCCTATTTTGGATTGGAGACAATTCTATTAGGCTTATTCCAAGGAAATTTAAGCAATGAAATGTGATCACAATCAGTCTTAACTTCATGTGATAGTTGTCAGCTTGTCAAGAAATAAAACTAAAGAAATAAATATGGGACTAACGGAAGGCTACCTCCGTGAAAAACAGGTTCTTTCTGGGGAAGGCATGAGAATCACTGATACCTTTCTACAGACTCCATGAACCCCAAACATCAACTAAAGACATATGCTTTCTCCTTATTTATTTTTTGCTATGGTTGTACACACAGTCTCAGTATCCTTCTAGAAAAGCTATGATATAGCAGTTGAAAACACACAAGTGTCCTTACCTCACTGGAACCTGTTTTGGCAGTCTAGTGGTGAAGGCTAAATGTCTTGGCTGTCTGTATCACTAGAAAATGATACTTTGTGGATCCAGATTACTAATTACTAATTTTGTATGTGATTCTGCTTAGAGAAACTGCTTTATATATAATGGAATCTCCATACATTCTTCCTACACAGCATTGTATGTTTTTTATGTATCTAGTCTACTCACAAATAAATGTTTCTCCTACAGAAGGATTGTTCTCCATTTTTCCTATCCAAAAAAACCTGAGGCGTGGAAAAAATGAGAGACAAATTCAGGCTGTAATATCGATGCCCAACCCAACACTGTAGTCCAAGAGTCTGCCCGCAAGCTCAGATGTCAGTTCCCGGTTGTCCTAAGAGCAACAATTTTCCAAATACCTATTATGAGTTATGTTGTGTTGTTTTTCCCTGCCAGACATAGTTTCCTGATCAAATGATATATCTGAAGTTACCTTTGGTATCTCTTTAGCAGTTCTCCTAGCAAAAAAAAATCTATAGTAGGTTTAAGCTCTGTTCAAATCAGTGTGATCTGTGATCTGAATCAACAGAAATTCTTCTCCAAACTTCTCTTAATACATTTTAAAATAATGTTAAGAGACAAGTCAACAGAAAAGAAAGGACAACTGCAGCCCTTAGAAAAGCTGGTTCTGATTTTCTAATTCTAGCAATAAAAAGGCACCATAATACACACTTCAGTTTGTACATTTCCCTCAAGGTTTTTCATGAAGTGAAAAAAGACCTGACTGTCACTAAGAACAAACTGACTCTTGCTTAAAAGCCTTGCCTAAGCTGTTAAACAGCCCAATGATGGACATCATGGAACAGTAAAATAATGATAGATTAATGATATGAAAGATCATTAACTCTCATATTAATAAAAGATAGGATGATATGCTGCAATCCTTGGCTAAATTTCATTGTGGGTAATTGCATCCCACTCACCAAGTGTTGCATAGCTTGCTTGTGTACTAAGAGAATTGCTACTCTGGCTCACCCCCAGAGGTAGGTGCATTTCTGTCTCTGTAGCATGACAGATGGCTTGAAGTCCTTCGGGATCCTTTACATTTAACTCATGGAGCAGTACAGGAATTCAAAGGAACAGATGTTCCTGTAATATCTGGGAAGAAGATAAGAACCCCCATTTACTTTTAAGATGAATATATTTGATACTGTCAAATNCTAGGTTTTAGACAGAAAAGGGACAACAGAGAAAATAAACAAACCTATATGTAACGTAACGGGAAAATTTCCAGCCATGCAGTAGTCATATATGCTCACTGCAAATCTCCTCGTGTTGTGGGGTTTTTTCACGGTGCCATCCGCTGTGCTGATAGAACCTAACAACTGCCTGCACTTCCAGGGCCTTAATGGCCTTCACCACTAGCGGGCTGAAGCAACAGCTGCAACGCGATAATGAACCTGCCCTGCCACACATGAGAGAAACACACCTTGGATTATCTGAAATTAGACATTGCCGTTAGACTTAACACTACGAATTTATAGGCTTAAAACCAAGATATCCCTTAATACAAAAAAGTGCATTTTTCAGATACCTTTATGCCTTTTTTTTTCTTTTTCTTTTTTTTTTTTTAAATGACCTTTGTTACCTTCTCTGAAAGCAATAACAAATTTCCAAATACTGAGTTTTTCAGCAAGTCATTAGAGTATCTAATCGTCTATGTTACTGCAGAGATTTTTGGGCAAAGTATCTCCAGTTTGGCTTAAAACTAGAAATCACCCTGAAAAAATTAGTGTGCAACTTCTGTCCTCTGTTATGTATCGTTTCTTGTGCTTATTAGGCTATTGGCAAAGCAATGTAATAATGTTCTAGCAACTGAATGGGGGCATCTGGAAGAGAGTAGCCCAATTTACAAGCTCTAAGCTGTCATCTATCACACTTAGGTGAAGTAGTGGGCAAGCTACACAACTTTGCTTGACAAAATCCACAGTCATAGTTTATTTTGCCTCTGCGGCCAGCTTCCTGCTAGATTCTTCTATTTGTCCTTGTGATCTTGGCCCAAAGTTCCAGATTTCTATTTCCAAGATGCACGGGCTGGTTGAGAGTGATCTTCCATGTGAATGTGTATGTTCTGCCCAGATGTATGCATTCTTTAGCATGTTTCAGCTCAAGCCTGTTCTCTTTGAGACACAAACCGAGAAAGAAAAACAGTCTTCACGCTGTTGAAGTGATGCAGAGCCAAGATCTGATCCAACAGTTCAACTTCTGCCATGTTTGTTTTATAGCATCTTTCCTGGTAAACCGGCCCACAGTTCAGGAAATTAAAATATCATTCAAGATGTAAGCGATACAGATCATGAGGAAACAGAAGGAAATTCTGTGAACTTCTAGCATTACAACACATTACAGCTACTCCTGTCAACACCATTGTGTAATTCACTTCTCAACAGGACATAATAACTACGTTGTGCACACAACCCAGGTCTGGAGTTATGTGCATGAAAAAGAACAAGGTCATTTCATAAAATAGGTATTTAGCCACTGCTGGATATATCTCCAAGGCAAAATGATCTCTAAAGTATTGTCAACCCAACTTCATGTAGTTTTAGCTGGGATTTGGGAATATTTACAGGTTGGAGTGCAAGATTTAGCGTAGATACATATTTAATGTGTCAACACGTGGACACTACCTCTAAATTCTCAAATTGCCCAACTGTATGATTTTTCAAGAGACTTGCCCAGTTGTTGCTGTGAATCACCTGTCATGACACTGGGCGATAAAACAAAAGCCCACCTAAGGTGTCCTCAGGAGTGACCCTCACAAACTTTCAGGGAGAATAAGGAAGATCCTGGATTAAAGCAATACCTTTATCCTCCTTTTCTTCCTCTACAGTCAAGGGCTTGGCACAGGATTTTATTTCAATACTAATTGAAATAGTGAATATTTTCAATAAATAGTTTACTGAAAAAGAGTTTACAGAGCTATTGCTTCTTCCAGACAACCTCCTTCCTGGTGATCTGTCAAGCAAGATCATTATTTTGGCATTGCTTTGGGATTTTGCACTTCAATAGTCCCAAAGAAAGTAATAAATTGCTTTGTTCTTAAAGGGATATAAAATTCCATTGAATTCAATGGACAGCTACCATAAATAGGAGTGAGAATTAGATCGTAACTTTTGAGGCATGTTTACGCTATCCTCAGTCCCAAATGACTCTGTATTACACATGTGCATTTAATGCCATAACTAAGATTTTTAGCACATAATTTATTTCTGAAGATGATACTGTATCCTTAGGAACAGTATTTTGTCACCTTTTAGTAGATGGGGAAAACAAAAGCTCTTAGATTGAATCTGTATGATCATAAGAATTTAAAGTAACACATATATAATTATTTTGCAAAATAGATCCTAACATACATATTCACTTTTAAGCTCTGCATGCATGACACTTGGGAAAGACCAAATCTATATTGCAGTGTATCAGCAGTAAAGATAAGGTCAAAAATGGAATTTAAATAAATTGCATTTTTAAATCACTGGTATGTATCGCTGATGAAAAAATCAGCTTAGGGTGTAGTTTGCTTCAGCAAGACTAAAACTTAGTGAAGACAATTGAATATTGCTGTGTTGACTCTGTAGTCCTCTAAAAGGATTATGCTATATTTAGACACTATTCTGAGGGTTATTGTGGAAAATTTTGAGGTTACATCTATATTAATAGGAAAACTGAGCTAAGAACTGCACCTGCAGTTCTTCATCTTTTTCAATTAACTTGTTGAAATAGCTCAGTCAGAAACTTGTAAAAGGGAACTATTTATAGAAACAAAAGGGCAGGTATGGACTCAATCCTTTAGCCTTCATACAAGCAAAAGAAAAAGAAAATCTTATCAGGTGAAGAGAATTGTATTTAATGACAAGATTTGAGGATTAAACAACAAGCTTTCTGCTCTATGTGAAAAACTGCAGGCATCTCCAGCATCCTGCATCATACCATATCATCACACAGATATTCTTAGAGCTTTCTCAGAACTGCAGTTTTTACTGGGTGACTTTTGACTGAATCTCTTTCCTTCTGGACCATACATGAACATTTAGCAGTGATATCTGGACTAGAATTTTCTGCATAATGTCCTATTATTTCACCTGCCACTGCCACCAGTGGAAAGAACTCACTGGAGTTTGAATTGGGCCTTTTGTGAGACGAGTCTGTCTGTGACAAGTATTCAGTATAGAAATAATTATTGATAACAATTTTGATAACATGTATTAAAGTTGTGTTGTTTCTTCTAGAAATAGCTTATTCTACCAAGGTTAAATAACTAATATATAATGTTAAAGAAAGCTGAAAAATCTGTACATATTTTATAACACTAATGACATTAGCTTTCTACTGCTCTTATTAACACCTCATGTGAAACCAATACAGCTGAGCTTGATAAGGATGTGACTCAGTAATATCCCGATATAATGTGTGATAGACATAAAATTTCTACTTCAGATGGCTACAGCAGCAGTCTAGTCACTGTAACATTTTACTATACTAGAGTTGTTTGCTATTTTGCATATTTTATCCTATTAAGGAGGAACTAATTCTCCTCTAGTAAGAGTCTCTACCCAGGAATGTCTCATCTGGCCTTGAAATTCTTTTTCATGTGATATGATAAATTATTTACCTTTCTCAAATCAGTCATCATTTACTTATTAAATGCTATTATTTTACTAATAATTATTGCTGCTACGTAGTAGCTGTAGCATCAAAAACATGCCAGTGCTGAGCTTCCTATAAAAAGGGCCAGAGCTCCTTGTACATAGTGTGCAAATAAACAAAGCACCCTTACCTGCAGACTTTACAGTCTCAAATTCCAGCTCAGAAAAGTGCGCAGTACTTTTCTGAAAGGCTTGTGATACAGAATCCAATCCCATTTCATCCCTGATAAACAGGTTCCCGTTCTTACTGCCCCTCAGAAAAATCTATTAATACAGGTTTCCTTTGAGCATCTGCAATGGCACACTGGAGCCATGAAACACTGGGAAGACTTGCTTATATAACTGTGCAGCTTTGCATGTACTGGGAAAAATCCTTTCGGCAGTGTAGTGGTAACAAAGATGCTGTACCGAAACCTGTGCTGAAACCCGCATTCAGTACTTACCATGGTTTAGAAATCAGCACTCTCTTATGATGTTAATTAGCAACATTTCAATTACATATAGGTTTAATTTATTTTCTTCTCTAGTACTTAGTTCTTTTGCAACTTCCAAAGGAAACATTGAAATTCTACATGGATTAGTCATTACAAGAATTTCTATATAAAAATAATTGGCCTTTCTTTTATAAATGTGCCTTGCTGCTGGAAAACTTCATTAACCCTCCACCAGAGGGCAACATCAGAAAAAAGTATTTATATAAATCCGAAGAGCAGTTGCTTTTAGGATATTGCAGCTACAACACACGCTTTCATCAGGGAATCTTACTTTTTAAATGCACAGGTTACATTTTGCCACTAACTAAGCAAGTGAAGGAGCATAATAATTTTAGAACGATTTCTTTAGAACACAAGTTATACATTATTTTTTTAATTAACAAATCTACAGAAACTTTAAGATTAACATGAAGCCTAGGACAAATATAACGGTTATGACTTAGAAAGAAATACTACGTTTTGCATCTTCAATCTACTTCAAAGTTATTAAAGTCGTAAAATTACTGCTAGATTATGGAAAGAAAACCAGTTCTGTTCAGAATGTGTCCAGCTCAATCTAGTGCTGTAAATACCACAAATCAAGTGTGAATGTTGTGCTGGCCTACTGAAAGCTATGGAAGCTGAGGACACAAAAGATATGAAAATATTAAATGCTTAAGAGAAAACAGTCACTAATGGATGCCTAATATGATATAAAATAAGCTATGCGAGTAAACATGGATATAGCGATAAATATACCTTTAGAATAGATGCTATCTATTTACAGCAAGAGCAGCATTATTTGCAGTAAATGCCCTGTTTCCCCAGAAGTGCGACTGACTGCACGAAGGCCGTGTCCTTTCTCCACACGAACAGTACAAATGGATCAGCGACACTCGGCCCGACGTGTGGCAAACCCCGCGGCGCAGCCCCGAAGATGGGGGCGGCGATGAGCCCCCACGAGGCCCCGCTTGCGCGGCGCCGTTCCCCGCGGACGCGGGTGGGAGGCGAAGGCGCGTCTCCCCGTGGGCGCGGCGCTGTCCGCGGTGCTGAAGGGGCGAGGCGCCCTGAGGGTGCCGCTCGCTTCCGCCGCCTCCTCGGGGCGCGACCTGCGCGGCCGCGTTGGGAGCAGCGCTGCGCGGGTGGGCGGGCAGGGGCAGCGCGGACACGCCAGGGCTCCTCGCCGTCCGAGGGATTTAGCCAGCGGCTCCGGGGCGCGGGGTACTTCGCAGCTGTCTGCCTACGGCGGCGAATCGCACCCCTCCCCCTCCAGCTCTACAGCCGGGGATACCGCCAGCGCCAAACCGAGATTGCTTTGAAACGCTCCCGCAAAGGGATCTCCGTCCCCTCCCAGCCGGGCATGGCACTGCCTCCACCCGCCACCACCGAACCCTGCAAGGCCGAGAAGACTTTCTGACCGTGCCTGGCAACTCCGCGCTGCCGGGAAACCCGGGGGCTGCCTGCAGCGCTCTCAGACTCCCCGCTCGCTGCCGCACACAGGCGCGCTCCCTCGCCCTCGCCCTCGCCCCCCCCCGGCTCCGCACGCCGTCTCTCCCTCTCTCACACACACACGCGCGCACGCTGTCTCTCATTCTCCCTTTACCCGGAGGTGCACTGATAGCCATTTAATGAGGGGGGGAAGTTAAGAGATTAAACCAATATGAACCATCGTTGCTCGTAGCGGTGCCCTATCCAGAGCAGAGCGGAATCCAGCGAGCACCCCTGCAGGAATGGAGTCGGTAAAACAAAGGATTTTGACCCCTGGCAAGGAGGGATTGAAGAATTTTGCTGGAAAATCTCTAGGTCAACTCTACAGGTAAGACTGAGATCTCTTACAGGACTCTACTACCTAGAAATATTTGGAAGCTTTTCCTAACGGCCAGCTGCTGAAGGAGGTCGAATGCTTTGGGGAGGCTAGTGGTGGAGGGGCTGGAAGATGTTGAGATACTGCTGATATAATCTGGATACTGGAAACTAGTGGTGAAGCTTCTCAATATGGCACCCTCGTAACTTCTCTGTCTGATTCGTAGATAGTGTCAGTAAATATGTAGCGAAAGATCACCTCGTTTTTCTCCCACAAAAAACCAGGATCCCATCTTGAAATGATAATCAGGAGAGAGCAGCTCTCTGTATTTTTGTTCTGTGTTAATTTTGCAATGCAGTCACAGGATCTTTCCCTCTGCCCTTACCAATCATTAAAAAATAATAATAATAATCTTTCCTGGTTTCGATTAGTCTTGTCCCTTGTGTAATTCGTCGTCAGAGGAAGATAAACATGGAGATCTATAAATAATTGATATCCGAACGATTTTTTTTTCTCCTGAAGCTGAAACATATAGAGGGATGTGTTTAATTATTTATCCGTCTGCCTTGAGAAGCATCTACTTGTCTTATAAGTAATACACAACTGCAATTGCTAAACTCAAAAGCATCACTCAACAGTATGTTTCTGTGTGTACAGAACATTTCTATCGTCTTCAAGCCCTGTACACACAGAAAAACAAGGCAAAATTCTCGCATACCTAAAAAGTGTATGCACTAAAGTTGACAGACGCATCGTGCTCCATCCAGTCTGGCGACTTCAGTGACCTCCAGGACGTTTGAGAATAGTCTGTGAAATTCCAATGTATTTTCGATTGTCTCCTCTGCTAGAAATTACCCCGAAGGGTTTTTTTCCGAATTACAGATGAAATGTAACTGCGGATTTATCTGCCTAGGGCAGGTCACGTAAAAGTCTTTTTTTCCATACCTATGCGGCAGTGTTGGGCACAGGCACAAGGCTGTTCCACAGCATGAGTCACAACTTCTGCTGCCATTTTCAGGAATGGGGACATATCAGTGAAGTGATAAAGACAAAATTAAGGTTTCCATTTTAGTAGGAAGGGTACAATTTTGAAAAGCCATAAGCAAAACCAAAACCATCAACAACGCGGTGAATATCGTACAGGTTTTAGTCATATTTAAGTCATTTTCAATGGTCAGAAAAAGAAATAGAAATATTGATAATCCAGAATAACTGCTTAAAATATAATTAAGGAAATAAACCTCTTTTTCGCCCTAAAAGACTCTACAACATATAAATGAAACGATCATGTCTACTGCTTTTTACATAGCCACACAATAAATAATGGAGAAACGGTGTTTGTATTTTCCAGTGAAACTCCGTTTGAACTCCCCCCTTGATTAACAAATGCGCGATTTACTCATCTTTTTTTAACGCACGGGACGGAGCTATTTTGTTTCCGATTCTTAGAATTAAAATAGTTTTCCTGTCCCTTACACACTGATTTCTAGTGTCTTCCCGAAGACAAGCAGCCCATTCAGAAGACACTTCTACATAATCCTTTATCCGCATGAACGAATTTTGAACACAAACCCACGGGTTTTTATTTTATTCAAAACTTTAAGACATTTCTTAATGCTGCGGTCTTTAAGCATGGAAATAATTCTCCGAGCAAAGAAAAATCGGGAGGATTTCAACTGAGTAACCATTGGAGAAAATCCCTGTATTTTCTTCAAAACACGGAGAACCTTTTGAGCCCGATTCTGCTAATTGTTACTGCCTCGTTAGCCGGATGAGTTAACTTCAAAGAGATGCTCCTCTGAGGAGAATTTCTGACGTGAGATAACACTCCTAGAGCCGGGGTGAGGGCAGCGGTAGGAGAGTCCAGGGTGTCGGGAAATGGTCATCCTCAAGACGATGGAAGCGGTTAGCTTTTCTGTCTTTTAAATATCTCAGTGACTACAAAAGAAGATTAAGAGATTCAGCATGGGACACTTATTCGATAAACCTGATCTTTCTTACTACCGGATGGCATTTGTAAAGCTTTTCCAGCAAAGAAGAAATAAAACGAAATGTTCTGAATCACTTTTCGTGGATAGAGCGGGGGTTTTTTGCCGGTATTTTTCTGTTGATTCGAAAAAACTGCAAATAACAATTCCCCTTCAGATTCCTGCACATTGTGTCCTAGGAGATAGGATTCTCATGTAAAACAACGGAGTGGGGGCAATGAGATCGAGCTTAAAGCCGATCTGGGGAGGCTAAACCTGCGAAGCGATCTCACGCTCGCACCGCGTAGCTGAGCAGATAAAATCTTTCGGAAAGACTTCTCCGGAGCTGCCAGCTCTCGAAAGACAGTCATGTTTTCTTCCACTGCATGTGACAGCCATTTTGCAAATCTAAAATAAGTAGCAATATCGCCCCCCGCCCCCCTTTCTGTTACCATCTCTTTTATTCCCAGACCTGAGGCGAGATGCACATCAAGATGACCCCCCTTGGTGTTTCTAATACAGCAAGGAGGCAACAAAACCTTCTCCAAAAAACTATTTCGGTTTCCATACTATGCCTCTTGAGCTACCCAACATGGCGCCTCTGCAGTGGTTACAGATGATGTCTTCTTAATGCGTCCTACATATTTAGGCAGAAGTCTTTAATGATAGATGAGCAATTCTCAGCTAGAGCTCCTCCCTGGGCTTCTGCGGCGGGGTGGCGGGGGGAGTTGGGGATGACTAATCGTGACTCCCACAGGTCATTGCTAAAGAACAGCTGAAGGTGAATGGAAAACAAGGAATAAATTCTCAAATCAATCCAAACCGAGCCAAAGGGGCGGGGGGAGTGGTGAACTTAAGCCTTCAGCTACCCGAATAGCTGTGCGTTCAGGGATTGACTTTCCCTCCTTGTGTCGGACAGAGTCCTAGAGAAGAGGCAGAAGCCCGGGGACACCATCGAGCTGACGGAAGATGGAAAGCCCATGGAAATGCCCCAGAAGAAAGCTCCTCTGTGCGACTGTACCTGCTTCGGGCTGCCCCGGAGGTACATCATTGCCATCATGAGTGGACTGGGATTCTGCATTTCCTTCGGAATCCGATGTAACTTGGGAGTGGCCATCGTGGATATGGTCAATAACAGCACCATACACCGAGGAGGAAAAATTATTAAAGAGGTGGGAACTCTTCCCTCGTAAATCCCGTGTCCTCCCAGTACAACTCCCAGGTCAAGCACCCTAGCGCAGACGAGACGGGCTCTGCTGGTTGCGCGGCATTTGCCCCCCACTTCAGCCCGCGATGCTCCCCGGTCCCGGCCCCGGTGCCGGTCCCGGTCCCGGGGCGGGCGGCCCCCTTCGCACTGCCCGGCCCCGCCGCCGCCCTTTGTAAGGCGGAAATCCCAGTCCTGAAGGAGAAACAATTTGTACCGATTATTCCCATTTTTCTTTTCGGTTCCCAGCCCCATTTTAAGGTACTAATTTGCGAGACCATTTTTTGGGTTTTAAAAAAAAAAAAAGTGCTCACCTTGAGAAAGGCAGATATTTCGTAAAATAAATGTGGGGGATGGAGGAAGGAGGGAGGCGAATAAGCGACTGGCAGCGGATGCGCCGTGCTGTAACGGTGGCAGGGAGGTTGTGCAGGAATGTTTGAAAACATCAGGGTGAAAGAATTCGCGTTCATAAAAGGCGTTAAATGATAAGACTCGTTTTAAAGCGGGTTATAACCTCGCAAGAAAGAGGTGAATGCTAAATACAAGTGAGTGTTAAATAGACAAGTCTGGAGAGAAACAAACTACTGTAGCTTACTCCTTGCACAGGCAAGAGGTAGGTCCTACAGCCACAGCCGTGCGGACAGGAGGGCAGGCGATGCCTCCTCCTCCCCGGCCGCACAGGGCTGTACTTGCAAGCCCCGATACACGGCCCCGAGGCGGTGCGGCAGCAGCCGGGTGGTCCCGCGGGTCTCAGCGGCTCTGCGGGTCTGCGCTGCCCCGGCCCGGCGCCGTGGACCCTGCCCCGGCCGAGCGGCTGAGGGCACACGGGGCTCTGGTCACTCATGAGCCACTCTGCCTCTCTCGTGTCCCACGGAGGCACGGACGGTGCTGGGTTTAGTGCTATTACTGAATTTGTTTTGCCGTTTATTTATCTGGCGGGCAGCTGGGGAATTTGCTGCGGTGGGCTAACGCGGAGCGAGCATCTTTGGTGCCCGGCGCCCCGCGTCCTTGTCCCTGTGCCCCGGCCGCCAAGTGCCACGGCAGGCGTTAGAACCTCCTCCCCCGACTGCCCGATATGAAGTTACTGCAGATGAATACTTTAATCTGGCACGATTACAGCCTTCCTCTTCTCTTTCTCTCCTTCTCTCCCTGTCCCTTGCATTGGAAGAAAGCGAAGTTTAATTGGGATCCTGAAACGGTTGGCATGATCCACGGCTCTTTTTTCTGGGGATACATAATCACCCAGATCCCCGGCGGGTATATCTCGTCCCGGCTGGCAGCTAACAGGTAACGACGGCCTGAATACCCCCAAGGTCCTGTACGAGTCCGAGCGGGAGGCGGCCGGGGAGCGGGGAGCCGCGGGGGTGGGGGCATCTCCCGGCCGCAGCCAGTGCTCCCCCCCGGGAGCCGGGGCACGGCAGGACGGCCGGGGCTCCCCCCCGCAATCCGCCCCTGGTTCCAAGGCAGTCGCGTTAAATAAGGAAGCAACGCTTGCGTGAAATCTGGGAACGCGGATGTGATGATGCATTCATCACCTATCTTCAAACTACCTTCTGGTTTTGCGGGGGATATCTCGCGTTGGTTTCTTTTTCCTTTAATAAGTCATTTAAGGAGGTTGTGTCAATGATATTCAAACAACCCGTATTCAGAGGCAAATGCAAAGATTCATTATTTCATCAAAGCTTGAGAGATTTTTTTTTTTTCCGTGATTGAACGAAAGAATTTTATGATTTTTTGCTTTCATGAAAAGGAAAACCATCAGCAGGAATTTTCCATTAACGCACAAATGAATTTAGAATGGTCGAAACCCATGTTTCAATGAGACTTCCACAATGAAAAGAAAGTGCAGATGGTGCGGGGACTTAAGGACTCGTTTCTATGGTGTCTGGCAATTTTTCAAGCACCCAGGGTGAGATTCTACCTGTTAATTAGATCCACTGAGTATTCAAGACACATGAGGCTTTCACATCCGTGCTTAATGCCATAGGCTCAGCCTTCGCAGAAGTAGCGAAGGTCCTAGTGCCACTCTTCAAAACAATAACTAACTAAGTACAAATGGATACTGAAATAAATCAGCAATATATACCTTTAACTCTTCTCAGGAGTGTGCAGCATCAAAGGTAGGCTTGGACAGGCAGAGATGCTTTGCCTGGTGAGCAAGCTTACTTGTGTTTGTTTGAGAAAGAGGGGGAGGAGAGAGGGGAGCTACGGCAAAAATGCTCTCTCCAAGGTAAATATGCCTGTTAGACAGAGAGCTACATTAAAAATAATGAGTATTTACTAATGGAGAGATGCTCTGTAACTGAGATAATCCTAATATCACTCCTCTTAAGGCAAATAAAACAAAATACAACAATTATTAAATTGGGGTATCCATTGCCTGTCTGTTTACATGTGCCATCTTTCTGATAATGGTTCAGAATTGTAAAAGGCTATTTCAAACACCAATTAACAGCCAGTTAAAAGCATACTTCCTTTTCTTGCTCCTTAGAGCATTTTTGCATCTTTACACAGTCTGTAGTGCCTCAGGATCAACTGGAGTTTTGCTTGAGTAAAGACTGCAGAATTTGACTCAGAGAATCAAAAATCTGTCTTCATTCACCTGAGCAACATCAGCAAAGACATTTAAACCAATCCAGATTTAAAGTGATGCAACTACAAAGATTTGCAAGACAATGGCAGGGACATTCCCAGGAAAACTCAGTAGTAGAAACACATAAAATTTGGCATATGTGAATCAAATTTTCCTCCTCTTCACAAACATTTACATTTACAGCAGTAAATGAAGACTAGTTCCAGTTATTAACCTGGGTGTATTTTAACACAGCAATTTTCACAGATTAGTGGTTAGTTATTACTATTGTGGAAGCCTCTGAGACAATGCCAACACAAGGCAGACGACTATGTAAATCACAGATTTAATTAAGGCTCTAGCTACGACATACATGCCAGTAATTTTAAATAGTAAAATATGAATAGTGGTTGTGATTTATATTTAGTTCATAGATAAAAATGGCAGAGAACAGAGTGCTGAGTGGTTAGATATAGTGGTTGAAATAACAGGGTATTGAGGAGGTGAAAATACAAGTTAGTTCCCGAATGCTACAAAGAGATTTTGACATCTACATGTTCAACTTGAAATTAGGGTAAAGTGGCACCCAAAATAGGGTGCAAGCCTTGATGTCCATACCTTTTCCAAAAAACTGCGTGAAAAAAAGTCAGATGAGTACACAGACCTAGAGGCCTACAGCACCACTGGAGTATGAGCTACTATAAAAGTCTCTGCTGATTTACATGTCTTGGGCTACAGCCACAACTGGTCCCTTCACACTGTGGTGGATGACAGCCAAGTAACTTTTTTTCTTTTTTAGAAACCTCACTGAATATCTTTGTGGTGTCAATGGTTTCCTTTGTATTCAGAGCAAGCCTGAATTTATACAGAAAAACAAATTTCAGATGTGCTCTACATAAAAAAAAAAAAAGTGCTCTAGAATAATATCATCAGATTCAAGATGGTCTGTGAGAAACTCAGTCTTGAGCTCAGGAAAATGGGAAATTTTCAAGAGATTCATTCTCTGGAAGGGAAGGAGATAATGATTACATAGAAAACATAGTATGAATGAAAAACTGACTCCCAACTGCTAAGAGTGTCAAGGAAGGAAACTGGGAGGAAGGTTAAGGTGTGCTTTGCGAGTTTAATTTGTTATTGACAGGGAGCTGCTGAGTGTCCGGCACTGAGTTTGCTTGACATTAAAATTCAGTCTAGCAACCAATTATAGAGATTGGGTTGACATAATTTGAAAGTTTCTCTAGGGTATAACACATGGAAGAAATAACCCTCCTGTGGCATCAAGAAAACCTTTCTACACACAATGCATTAATTTCAAGCTGGGCTGAAACCCTTTATTTTAATTCTGACCCTGTTTTAAAAATGCTTACTGCCAATCAAGAATTAGCAGCCCTGAGCTCTGAACTCTCTAATATAATGTCTTCAACTGAGTCTGTCAATGGGTAGTGTTTTACTGAGATCCTTTGCTAATTGTAGAACTCAAGGCTGCTGCTGAATGGTTATTCTGTTCGGTTTTGACCCACTGCTCTTATCATACCCAGCTCCCCATTACTTCTGACAGCTCGGATTTAGTGATTTACAGATTTACAAGTAGTAAATGGAGTTTCTCAGGAATTTGCACTTGATAGCATGGATTTCAATTTATCTCACATTGCATCACTGAGAATTTTCTGTTATAGAATATTTTCAGCCCACCACTAAGAAAAATGCTTTATTTAAAAAAGGTGTATTTACACCACTGTAGTACCAACAAGGTCAAACAAAATTGTGTTCAAAAAATTCCAGAGAAGAGTCAGAAACAATGCATCTCCTGAGCACTTACTCCTCAGGTGGTCACTAGAAGTTGGGCTAGTATGTTACAAAGGTCGGTGCTCCTGAACACTATCAACGTCTATTGACTTCTGCGGGAATAGAGAACCTTCAGTACATTGCAAGACAACATATTTTTTCAAAAGATATGGATTTGGCCTCAGGTGCTCCCTCATTTCCAATCAGTGAAGCTTTAAACTTCCATCCCTTGAGTAGTATGTGAAAACACAAGAGGATTCCCTTTTGCCACAAGAGGAGGATCTGCCTCTGGAAGATGCTGGTATGAAAGCACTATGCAACCGACCACAGCAGACCGGGGGAACAAAGGAAGTGCGATGCGGAGTCCCATGGGAAGGGTTTATTACAGCTCTACCTTTTCTCAGGGTTAAGTTCTCAATGAACAATGAACAATTAACCTCGCCATCGATTAAGCATGACATGATGATAGCAGGGAGTATTGAGCAGGCTCTAGCAGTTTAGAGAAGGTATCTTCTCTAAAGATGTCACGTGGACATCCAATGATTCAGCTAATCTAGGTTACTTCTCCTGTTTGAACACGCGTACAGCCTTACACTAAAAAAAGTGCCCTTCTCCCCAGGCTGCAGTACACTGGGAGTAGAATTCATGGTCCCTGCAGAGACATTTACGTAACTGTCTCTATCAAGAGGACATCGGCTATGATTCAGAGCTTTTGAGACTGTAGGGGCAAGAACAGAAAAGCAGGTTCCAGAGACAAATCCAAAATAATAGAAATGTTTATAGATTACAAGCCTTTCTGATTAGTAATAGCAAAGCTTTCTCCCCAAAAAGTGAATAAAGAGTGTGACTTTTTTTTTTTTTAATTGTTGGTGATTCAATGCTGTTTTTCACTAAATGACAGTGGATTTTGACTAGTGTGAGCAAGGTTTTCAGGAGGAAGGTGATGAGTTGCTTTTGCATTGTTTAAAACTATTTTTCCTTGAAAAGCACAAGAAAACATGAAAATTAAAGTGTGAAGCCCTAATACCATATATCCACACTATTTAATCAGCTGAACTATTACTCATAACAGCAGTTAATGCCATTTAGAAGCACGTAAATCTCATTTCAATGCTTTTAAACTACAGATTTTAACATCAGCGTTACAGAGGCTCCCATCAGAGGGGTTGTCATATGATTACAACGTGATGTGAACAGAGTATGAAATGCTGACACTCCTCCAACCCCACCTAGTCTTATTCTCTACTTAGTCCATGAAAAGAACTTTTGCTAAAGCTAATCAGAATTCATCTAATCTTTACAAATTTTAGATAACAATCATCATGCTCAGTGACTGAAATCTTATTAAAAGAAAGAAAAAGAAATTCATGATTCAGTGGTTCTTCAACTCTATCATTCAAAATTTGATTTAAATTGAATGCATTTAACCATCAATGGCCAAGATATTTAAAAGTTCTGAAACAATGCAATGAATGCAATATTCTGGTATGAAATTCAGAAATGCCCTTTTATAATTGCATTCTTTTGTAGTATCTTAACAACTATATTATAAACAGATTTTGCTGCTCTGATGCGTTGAAAATAGCAAACTGGAAACTGGTTTTTCTTGACTTTGAGCTCTTCCAGGAAGATTGATACTGTTTAACTGAGCAAGTGAGTTAACAAGTACTTTAAACCTCAGGTGTATAGTGTCACTCCCAGAATACACGTGTATGTGCCACTATACTGTATAGGCACCCCAGGTTACTTTCGGTATTTTCCTGGGTCATCACGTGGTGTGATGAAACCTTCTTTTTGTGTTTTGCACAACCAAGCAAGTGCCTGTAACTGGACTAGTGACAGCTATCACATCGGGAGACTGATGATTAACTGGCTAGTGTTTATGAACCTTTCAAAGATTTAGATACCGTTATCGTACTGCTGAATAGTCCTTAAACAAGATCTACCGTGATCTTCACATTTCATCAGCCATTTCAGGAACGTGTATAAATGCTGATAAACTTGTGGGTACAAAAAGAATCAGATGATATATTAAACACCATTTGATAAACTGAATTCTGGCCAGTATATATGACACTCAGGGGCAAAGTAACATTAGGGAGTGGAAAACCACCCTGGAAAGCAGTCATACTGAGTGGGATCTTAAGCCATGCTGAATTAGAAACCCATCATGAACTTCCCACATGATGCTCTAATAAGGAAGCCGATGTAATCCTGAGATATTTATTTTTCTGGTTTTACTGCAGTGAGTGTATTTAGGTCAATGACACTGACCTTGGATTGTTGCAGGTAATTTGGGTACATGCACATTGAGTGTTGAAAAATTAGAGATTTTTTTAGAGATCTTTAATTACTTAAAAGATGATGGTATATAATATCACATTGTGAAAGAATAGCAAGAACTATGTATTCAGTATATTAGTACATAAACAAAATTACTAGGATGTAATTTGATTACAAAGTATGCATGTAACTCCACTGAAAAAAAAATGCTGGGTATAAATGTGTGGTTTAGTCCCATAGAAAGATAAAACAAGAATCAGTAAATGAAAGCCAGACAAATTAAAAAAGCATAAATACTAACAATAATGACTAGTCACCACTGGTCCAACCAGAGAAATTATATGATAGATTCTTTTTTTGGGTGTTAAATTCCTATATCAGACATTATATTTTAGCTATTATAGACAAATGTTTTCAGTTCAGGGATAATCAAGCAAAATATAAGGGATAATCAAGTGAAACATAAGGATTAATGCCACAGTGAATATCAGGCTAGATGGCCTTAAAACTAAGCACTTGTTTTGTCTTTAACCTAGATAGATAATAATTTTATTTAAATTAATATTTCCTATTCCACATTCATGCTTTTGCAAAGCTGCAGCTGTCTGTGAATAAACTGCCTGCTGTGCTGTCACACATGTATGGAAAGGTGTGAAACTCTACTGATTTTTACCACCTCATCTCAGGATAATTTAAATATTGTTATTTTTAAACTTCTGATACTGTCTTTAAAAATTCTTTAAAAAACATGCTGGAAAATTATAATAAACGCCTTGCCCTATCAAAAGCATTACCAAAATGCTGTGGCAGTATTTCCTCACTGATTTCCTAAGTGAACAGTTTAAGCTCTTACTGTAAATCGGGAAGGATTCTCTGAAATTAATGGGTCATTGTTAGATTACACAGGATAGAGAATTAATTCCCAAGTTTGCAGCTATATATTTAAAATAGAAATGCAGGTTTTGACTGTACATGCCAAGTACTATTTCAAAAATAGATCTGCAATAATCACAGACATTTTTGGTAGAACAAAGCTAGGTGACCATTTTAGCTCATTTTCGCATACTCAAACATTAGAACTCTCTTACACAAAGAAATACAAATGGCAGAATAGAATAACAATTTTTTTAAAAAATTAAAGTCACCTTATAATTCTATGATAATGACATATATTTCTCATTACCTGTTAAACAGCAAATCCTGGCACTATTCATATTAAGAATTATCACTACATAACTACTAAATTTCTCTACAATGCAATTATCTCTCATCTATGTTGAACTCTTCATCATTGTTGCATTTGAACCTGAATGAAAATACATAAATCAACCTTTTACTTCAAATTCATCTTTGTTTTTAAAGTGCCATTCATCTTGGTATTAAGGGCTAAATCCTCTTCCTAGCAAGTAATCTAATAGGATTATTTGTATGAATAAACAGAGTATTTCAGAAAACTGCATGTCAGTGCATCTCATCTTATAGTCCCAAAGATTTTCATTGAAACTGTGTCAGTGAAATCGGAATACTTCTTCCTAACTCGGCCTTAATGACAAGCATAAAAAATGTAAGGCAAAGTATTGGTTTAGAAATGCAAGTCCAGAGATGTCCTAGAACTTTACATCTTTACATTTTCCTCTTTTAAAGAAAGAAATTATTCACTCTCCTTTAGCAGGTAGATGTATTGTGTGTTTTTCTGATTTGCAAACAATGTATAATTCACATCATGACCAGGGGATTTGTGGACGGTGACACAAGAACCAGCTTCTCAACTTTTGAAGACATAAACTGACCTTGCACAGTAAGAGTGAACCCCCAAAGCTGTACTTGCCATCCCCACCTTTCATGTTTGTTCAAAACCCTGCAGCTTAGACTGGGCTCAGATCCCAGGCACTGGTGTTGGGTTCGTCTGCTTCCAGGCAAAGAAGCCAATGTTGCACAAAACCCCCAAGATAATTTTGTGACTCTGCTGCATTGTGGGGTCTTTTTAGCCCCAGTCACTGCAAGATGGGTACTGGGGAAACATCGATGGGTGGCTGGTACCGCTGCTCCCTCTGCCATATGGCTCAGGGTCCTTCCACTTTTCTGTCATGAATGATGAAGCTGTTTTCACAATTTAATGATGCAACAAGGGATTTGGATGGAGGTTTTGGTTGATAAAAGGGGGCCTCAGATGTGTGACAAAAATTAATAATGTATCCAAGCCCTTATTATACTAGATTAGATGGCGGGAGGTCAGCTTTTACATATTAATGCTTCATGAAGGGCTTATAATAGGATTTAGTATGAAGGGCACACAGACACATCCCCCTCCTCCCTTCTACACATATGAATGAAAATAACCTGTTTTATCACATTTTAAAAAAACCAAATAAGGCTGCTATACTACAGCTTCTGGCCACAGACTGTTAGTAAAGAGGATCTGTTTTAAGCGATTCTCTCACAAAACACGTGCAACCTAAGACTGGCAATTGGGAACAAGTGTTCCTCTCTAATGTCAAAGGTAGCTTATTCTATCTGTTGTGCTGGGCAGCTGAGTTCATCAACCACTCTAATATTCATGGCATAATCCCAGCTTTGTTAGCCCTATGCCATTTTATGCAAATGAAAGGCCTGATTCAGAAAAAAACCCACTGTATTCTATCATTTATGAAGCTGTAAACCGTCAGGATGGACATTTCACAGGAATATGTCTACAGTGGAGGGGCCAACAGAGTCATCAGAAAATTAGCCTATACTAAAGTCAGAATGATGATATATGTCCTAGAATAGCTAAACTGTATCTCCCCACACTGGATTCATTTTCACTTAGACCATTTCAAATTCATAAACAGAAATATAAATTGTCCCAAGAAGGTTAATCAGCATGATTGCAAACTGAAAAGATAACTAGAGTGAGAGAAATATTATCAGAATTACTTAGGTTACAAAGCTGATGAACAGGTGACATAATAGGTAGATACTTAATAAACATCAGTATAGGTAATGTAAATATTCCAAATGAGTGGCTACTCACAGTTCACAGTCAAGGAGGCAAACATTGATACACAGGGAAACAGCTGAAAAAAAAATGCAAACAGTTGTCACTATATATTACCAAGGAAAAATAATCTTTTCAGAAGTCAGTAAGAACACTGTTTACATTTACATAAATTGAAAGTAAGTAAACCATTATTAATGGTGTTAAATGTACAGCTTCCGAGCAAATCTCCAGCAAGTACGTTATAGGCTAAAATATTATTTTCTGTGTTACTGAGAAGCACCTGTGTTACTCTCAGTTGACTAGTACGAGTCCACAAATGTGGACTTTAGGAACTACTTGGATATAGAATGGCAGTGATCCTCAAGATACTAAATGCAGAGAACTACATTTACTCTTCATGAGTTTTTTCAGGACTAAATATAAAAAAATTCAGAATTGACCCTGCTTGATCAGATATAACTAACAAGAGTAGGATTATATCTGAAATTTGGACTTAATTTTGCATTCCATCCTCCATTGATCCAAATCCTTTGAAATTGGTATCTGTAGAAAAATTGCCACATAGCTTACATAAAATTACACCAGACACTTTCAGACCAAGCTTATAAGGCAACATATTATTTATTGGGATTATGTCATCCAGATATGTCAATACTGCCAACTAACTTCGCTCCCAGTTCTCTCCCAGGTCCCGAGACTCCATCAATCCCTACTGCATGTATGATACCTCATAACCAGGGTCCCTTTCAGATGGGGAAAAAAATAATCCTCTGAAAACCCTCCCCCATGTATGCTTCTGACATAGTTAATTCCAGTTAATTCCAACAGGTATCCTTAATCACCTCTACCTGCTTCGATAGTTCACCCCAATACAATATGTACACTGGATTTCGTATAGCAAAATGCTGTTTAGGTGAGTTGCATAAAAACACTGATGTCACCGTCACTTTGCTCTGAAAGAATCTACATTTACCCTGAGCAGTCCAGATACAATCAGATGTAACACATGGCCTGCATGTCAGAAAACGCTCTGCAAAGCAGTACAGATGAAGCTTTTGAGTCCAACAGATAGCAGTTATCCTCCCAATCAGCTCCACAAAATATTTCAAAGTTAAAACCACAGATGATTTCTTTGATGACTGTATTATGTATCTCTAAATCAACAGAGACAGTTGAATCACAGTTTAAATGCTGGAACTTGGTAATTTGAATGAGATGGTCTTGGTTTGAAACATGATCTAGCAGATTACATATTTAAAGAGCAAGCCATCCCAAAGCTAATGAGCTAGAAGGAATGAGTCAGAGTTTTATCTAGACATATAGGGATATAATAAGTTGTCAGATGAAACGACAGGTTTGAGAGATTCCCCGGCTGAATGCAGACAGGAGTGAGAGAGGGTTGGTAGGATGACCAGATGAATAAAGAATAAAGAAGATGAGGTGAGGATGGCCTGGCTTGCTTAACAATGCAAAAGAAAGAACATAGGATTGCTATTGGGGTAAACTGCAGAGATTAAAACCGCTAAACTAAAACAGCATGGCTACAAGATATCTACTGGATGTAGGAAGTAACGAGCTGGAAAGGCCTCCAAAATAAGTAGGGCGAATGCTAATTACTTCCGAGATGGAACCTGATATACTTACGAAAGGATGATGTAATGCACTTGCTGGTAAGAACAACGATCAGAATTTAATGACCCAGGAGTCTTCTACACTCATCATCAATTGCAATGGTGCTGTCATCTGACAGTGCCCAAGGTCTTCATAAAATACAAACTGCCATATCAAAAATAGGTCTGTGAGCAGGAATTGGAAGGCGCAACCTGAAAACTATTTAGGGTCTTGGTTTGACCTGTATATGTCAGCGGCATTAGTGGGGCTTGGAGAAGGCAGAAGGCTAAAGGGACCTTGTGTTATTGATACACATTGACTTAGTCTCTGCATGGCATTGCACCCCAGTACTTGATTCAGTCCTGGTGTGGTCTGTTTTGCTAAAAGACTTGTGAATATTTTGGGATTTATTTATCTTCAAAGCTGGCAGATCAAACCACAGCAAATTCAGGTTTGCAAAACGTTCAAGTTCTGTATCAAAGTCTTAGAAGGCCCTCATCACACCTGATATCGGTAGAGATACACTTTCTAAGAAGGGAAGTGTTAACCGGCAGCTAAAGCCCTGAAATTTCTATATATTCAGTGACTGCACAATTCAAAGAAAAAAATACATTAAAAAGGATGATCACAAATTGTCATTGCTAGCAACATTTGCAGAAGGAAGGATTCTGAACAACTGCTGCATGCCTACAGACATTCCAGCTAGCTCATGTCCTGTTTGTCCCTAGTCATGTTTTATTCAAAAAATTAAGCATTTAATCCAGTGTTCAGCCTTGCCATTCCTCTCAGACATGAAATCTTTGAGGTTGTATAAAAATATAACATAATAAGTTTTATGTTGTATTGCTGGCCTTTTACAGGAGGAGGTGTGTCAAAGATGAATGATAGAAGGTAGCATCAGAGTAAAAGATAAATTTTAGAAATCTTGAGCTGACAGAAGAGTCCAAACAGTCATTTTGCATGATACATGTTCAGCTGCTCAGAGCTGCTGCTGCTCTGGGACTCTCCCAAACAAGCACTATTCAAGGAAGAACACCAAAGGATAGTCAAGACCCAGTTTATTTTTTATATATGTTTATTAAAATAGGTCTTTGTTCAACATAGTTTATGTGTTTTCTGTAAGGAAAAGGAATGGCAATAACCAGCTCACCAACTTCTGCAATCTTGTTTTGTAGTTGTCAGTGACCAACACTTACTATTCTTTAACTATGTTGAATTTCAATGAAATAACATTCATAATTCATTGATACAGCATATATTTAAGCATCTTAATCCTACAGTGTTTTCTCTTTCAAATAAATATAAAAAATGCTGTTTTGAATATAGATAATTACTCTTTGATTTTTATTTTTAGAAGACATATTATTTAGTTTCCAAAACAATTTAGTTTTCACAAAGTTGGACCAGTTATTCAGAGAACAGAGACACAGATAATTGTTGAATTTGTTAATTATATTTAAAAATGACGTAAATAGAAATGGGTGGGATTCAGACCGCCAAGGAATGGACTCTTCCCCATACAGATATGAAAGGGGTTTTAGTTTTATGGAGTCAATGTAGCAATTTTCACTCCCAGTGCCTGGGGTAACAGGATGCTTCCAGCCAGGACCCCTAACTTTCAGATATCATACGTGTAACCCAATACATCGCCCATCTGGCATTCAGCACTTGGCATGTGTCTGTGCTCCCACTGTTCTCTGCTCACTTTTTGAGCTGGCACTTCTTCCAGCCGAGTAACAATATCCATAACGCACTTCCATGCAGAATGCTCATGCAATACGAATTGCTTGGAAAATGAGAATAGTGGGCCTGCACAGATGCAGAGATTGGAAATCCAGAGATGAAAATAAATACATTTCTTTCTCTTTAGTTTGTCCCCAAAGGGAAAAATGAGCCAATTGGCTTGAAACCCAAAAAGATTAATTCCCCCTGCAACCTCATTCCATTCTAAGCATTTTTCCTGAATTGTCAGAGCCATTTCCTTCCTCTGCTCCCATCCCAAATGTCTCTTAGTCAAATATGATTTTGCTATTATTACTACTTGTATTACAGGAGGACTAAGTCACAACTCATGACCTTCATATAATGCCAATGTCAGTAAAACACTGAGGATCAATGCTAGATTCTGTCTTTTGGGACTGAGTCTACCAAATATAGGAATAGATAAGCAAAGCATAATTCTTTGTTTCAGAGCTTCTTCTGGTCACTTACGAGGACCAGGATTTACCTTTTTTCCCTCGTCTTGACATACTACTACTGCATTTATTAATTTGTCTTCTTCTGCATATAAATATTTTCTTCTATACATAGTTACACTGTTGGTGATTTTGGGTCAGAAAGGAATTTTCCCTGAAGCCTAGGGACTGCTGAAGGCATGTCAGGGCATTTTAATTCCCTTCTAATGCCAGAGCTGAGAATGACGGCAATGTCATTGGCCTCTCCTGCTCTGTCTCTGTGGCATACTGTAGTTTTCCCAGAGTTTACCTTCAATCTGCTAAAGCTCTTCATTTGTGCCATGGCATTAAAATGTTTAGTGGGGTTTGAAGCATGCCCAGTATGAAACGATTATTCAGGGATACCTCTGAATGAAAATTCAATAGCACAGCTACATGGAATTCCTAGGCTGGGCTCAACCCAAGGGCAGCATGCAGCAAGACTTGGCTGACGTGAATTCTAGTGCTGTTTGTGCTTGAGGTCTAAAGTCTTCTCCACAAGTCCATGCTACTATAGAGGGCACGACCAAGGGAATGCACAACAGGGCATGGCAACTTTAAGACTCTGCATCTCATAAGGGCCAAACCTGTCCGTTCAAGATGATATTGGAATATCAAGAGGACAAATAGATACATATATAAAAATGCAGTGGGGTGTGGGATAGGAGTGAACACTCCTAAACAGGCTGAAAGTCTTATTTTAAACAGGGAACCACATCTGTTTGAGAATGAACATAATCCATCTTTGATTGCAACAGATACAGCTATGGAACCCCACAAACTGTCAATTTGCTGTGGAAACGTAAGGATCTTAAAGAAAAACATGGTTTCTAATCCATGTTTGGAGTTGGCATTGCAGTGAAATTGAGCAAATGAGAATTGTTTGAGAAGCAGAAATGAAACTAAAGAGCATAACATCATAAAATCATTAGCTTAATAAACGTAACAAAAAGGTAAGCACAAAAAAAAAGAACAACACAATTTTGAAGTTTGATGTGTGGGTCAGTAAAATGCCTTATAAATGCCTTAGGAACAATCAGAATGTTTCATTTATCAATTAAATATATTAGAATGTGAGCAGCCTTCAAATATATGTAGATTTGTTGTAGCTGAAAATCATTCTTATTTGATCCAAATCATAATAAATGTAGTTAGCTAAGATATTTAAAACAATAAGCCAGTAAGTTTGTACAAAAACCAGAACTATATCACAATACTCTGTTAGGAACAAGAACCTGGTATTTATGGAGGTGAAATAAATGTAACAAGACAAAAGAGCACAAAGGAGAAATACTGATTATATTTATGGATGTGCACTGAGAGGTGCAAAGCCAATGTAGGAAGATGTATTTGTTCTTTACTAAGAGTTATAGAGGAAATCAACCCACCAAAATAGGCATGCACTAAATTCATAGTACCGCTCTTAATATGCATTGAAGGAAAAGGATAAAAAAGCCATTTCTGACAAGAATCATAATTTAACTCTAATTTATTCTACCCTTAAATCCATAGTTTGGTTTTTTGGTTTTTGTTTCAGTTTTGTTGTTTGTTTTTTGTTGGTTTTGTTTTGTTTTTTTTTTTTTTAAATTGATCTGTTTTTGAGAAGGCTGTTCCAATAAAGCATAGTTCTGAGAGAGAACTGACTTATAAGAGACATTGTGGAATTATTTCATTATCTGCTTACTGGTACTTGTGTGTCTAATTACAGGCAAGATTTTCATTTGGAAGATGCATGTCTGATCATTTATTAAATTACATTTTCCATTCTCTTCTGGAAGGCACAGACTCAAGGAAAGAGCTTCTCTTTAGGGCACATGAGAACAAAGGCAATTCTGGGAAACAGCTTTCAGTTATAGCAAACAGAAGCTGATTTCAGATACAAAATTGAGAAACTAGAGCAATTTTCCTCGAAGAAACAGTTACATACTGTAATAATTTTGTAAATGTCATCCTTAGAAAGAGATGGCATTTTTAAATAGTCTATCTGAGCATGATTAAACAGGAATAGTAATTTAGAAAGAGTTGCACTGATTCACACAGGCTAAGAATTTGCTCCAGCAAGTCTATGCACAATCACAAATTTAAAACCGTATTGCCGCATGAGGCATTTAGCCAAATATCTATTCAGAAAATAAACAGGAAAGGGTACAAACCAAACAGTCCTTTATTCCTTCTTACAAGCAAAGACTTTCTTGATGAACTTTTAGAACAGTCTATTGTTCTTTAAAGAACATCTAACTTTTTAGAAGAATTTGTAAAAATCACAAGTAAAGCTCCTATGAGTCCTAAACTCTTCTCATTATTAAATAAAGAAAACAAAGCAAATGAAAACCAAGACACCATTGTGGCTTATGTTAACATGTGGGGGGTATTAAAATGTAAGGAAGTATATACTGCACATACTTTTGGAGTAGATACTTACACACAAAGAAATTAAGAGTAAAGACAGAATTCAGGCCAAAATAGTTCACACAGTGCAACACAAACAGATGCACCAGTCAGTCCCAGTAAATGTATTGAACGTGCTGCCAAACAAAGCCAGAAATGTGCTGCACAGCCGGCCAGACCTTGTTTAACATGAGATGGGGATCACAGGGAACACAATGAGGAGACCAGATTTAGAGCTATTTAACAAAGTTTCCTTACCGTGCCAAGAAGCTTTTTTTCTGCTGCCCTTTAATATTTGTCACATGAAAGTGGAGTGTACTCAGTTTGCTATTTAAAGAGTCATCTCAGGCTGTAATTCTAAATAGAGAATGTGAAACATAGATGTCTTTGGGAAGAATTTTTGTCTTGAAATTTATCGCTGCTTCCTGCTTCTTTAGCCCAAGGTCTGTTTCTCACTAACTTATGGCACTGTACCAATTTCTGAAGAACACATGCTAAGGTTAAAGGTTTCTGTCAAATCAGTTCCACATCAGATACCGTGATGTCATATGTTAAAGACATCTCCAGGATTTATCTTAGCATTACATAGTTTTGTATAAAGAAAGCGGCCAGTCATTGCTACTGGCTTCATCCCTTTGCATAGTTCCACTGAAAGGGAAATGGGGGGGCAGGGGGGAATGATTATTTCCACAATAAAGGAATGAATTAATATGAAAAAAATGATATCATAATGCTGGAGAAAAGGCTTACTCCTACAAGGGGCAGATATTAATTGAATCAAATTAAAATTCAGTCAAAGCAGTGGAATTTTGAAAATGAATCATCAATTCACACATGCATTTAGACTTTGTAATTCACTTTATTTGAAGCAATTCCTAGGATGCTGTTGGAATCAAAATCAGCAATATTCAATGAGTAGCCTCTGAAAAACCCACAGAAAGAATGATCTGTTTTCTATGGAAATGTGTTTCCAGATTGATTAACTCTTGTGTCTAAGAAAATCCCAGCTCTGTTTGAAATTCTTCCTGCTGCTTTGGCATTTATAAAAGTGGATTCTCTTCTGCTTTCGAAATAGTGAACGCATGGTGCCACTTTCTTACAATTAAGGCACTAACAAGAATCTCTCTTACTTGGCCACTTGTTTTAGCAAACCATTGGGAGACCTAATTTCTAATTTCTCTAGAGGGTGGCGGATTCAGTCAGATTTGGTTGAAATAGGTGTGAAAATTAAATGAAAGAGTGGGGCTTTATAGGGAGAGTGACTGCATAAGATGTATTTCCTTAGGAAATTATTCTGAATAGATATATACATCTATGTTTGGTCTGGGTCTTATCAGACAGGTTATTACATTAGATGGAAGTAGACACTAATCCACTCCAGCAGTTAGTATATTCCCTACATAAAGAACATGCTAAAACACATCTATATTGATACGTGAGCGTGTGTGGAACAAGTCAATTGGAACAACACTGAAGTTACTTCCTTTCCTTTTTTTCCCCACCTTTGCAGAGTATTTGGTGCCGCTATCCTGCTGACATCCTCCCTCAACATGTTAATACCGTCTGCAGCCAGGGTGCACTATGGGTGTGTCATCTTTGTTAGGATCTTGCAGGGCCTTGTAGAGGTATGGAAAAATTATAAAATAAGCAGTATATGTGATAGCTGCTTGTTAGCTTTTAATTAGCAATTGTAACTTTTCAGGGGAAAATAAAAACTGCTTTCAGTTTATGACTGATTTTCAGTATAATGGATTTCAGTTTATGAATTACAGCTATTTGATTTTCCTTCATCTATAAAATTAGACAACAAAGTTTTCCCTTGCTGAAAAGCCAGTGAGATATGTATTTCACATGGAAGTTTCACTGAAATCCTGTACTATACAGGACTTCTACTGGTGCTATTCTCAACAGTTTTGTGCCGTCCAGCCTCACAGATTACATCTATAATAAAGAATTAAGTTTCTATTGTAGACCCTAAACATGCTCTTGTTGGTATGAATGAGAGATTTGCTGTGATTTAAGAGAGGGGGAAAAAAAAAAAAGAGCCTGCATTCTAAATTTATTTGTTTGTTTCTTTACTGAAAGACAGATTTTTAATCTTGCAATTGCTGGTTCTTTGTTCCTCAGGGCTACACACTTCTATTGTGTGAGCTGATTTTAATTCATGTTCTTTGTTGTACAAAAAGACTCCAAAAGAAGGCGCAGAATGTGCTTGAAAGTTAGTCGATCAAGTTCTTAAAGTATACATGTATAAATATGGATCCATTCCTGAAAAGTGATCTGCATGTACAGAGGTGTGCTTGACGGCAAAGAGGAGAGGAACAGAAGCAAGTGGGTAATTACAAAATAAAATAGCTGTTTTAGACCCACTCATTTCTGTGATAGTGTTCAAAGCAATTGTGAATGCAAAGCTTCTCAAACAGGACCGTCTGAAGAAGGTTTACAATAAATCATGACAATCTTAAGATTACATCTTGATTTTTTTTTTTAAATTAACAAAAGACTGAAATGAACGTTAAATTGGTTATAGGATCTTCTTTCAAGGTAGAAGAATGTATTTTACAACCTTTTTTGTACATTGAGACTGATAACCTCAAAATTTATGACAATCTCAACATTTGGGAGAAGTTACTAAATTTTTCTACTTCTTGCATAGGAAACAAAACGTTAAGTTAAAAGAGACTCTATATAACTATGCATACATCATAATAAATTTAAAGCATGAATTTTGTGAAAAAAATGAATGTATATTTCATATTAAATTTTCTAAATTGTCAACACTGCAAGATGCCACGATTTCTGTGTAGTCTTCCTATGATTAAGTTAAAGGCTGGTTTTGAAGAGACCTAAAAATAACTGCTTTGAAATCAAACCAACTAATATCAGCTGATTATTTGCTTTAAGTGCTCCAGAAGGTTCATTAAAGACAAAGGTACTGAAAAACTTCTGTCTTAACATTATATTTTTAAGCTCTCATTGATCTTGTTTTCTAGTTTTAGAGCAGTGGAACAGTAATCTGTATTTCCCAAATTACACTTTAAATGTTAGAAGGCCACCAAAACTGAGGGAGAGAAATGAGCCCAGCATTAGAAAGACTCCACAGGGTCTGTGTTTTCATCCTTCCATTGACTCTGGTACTGGTACATTAAGATTCTTTCTTTTTAATTCTGCACAATTTTTTACCTGGAAGGGAGAGGGGGAGCAAAAGGAAATAATTTGTTTTAAATCTGTTTCATAAGGCCTCTTTAATGATTTGGAGTGATATATAAAACCCATTTCAACTTTAATAGAAATTGAAGTTTTTCTATGGCTGTGCTCAGACTTGACAGTAAAATACAAAGCATTCTCAACTTCTTGTTTGTAGCACTTAAAAAAAAAAAATTATGCAAAGACAATGAACTGAGTGATTGATATTGACCAGCATTAGCTAACTTGTGGCACACCCATTCTCCAGGGGGTCACCTACCCTGCCTGCCACGGTATTTGGAGCAAGTGGGCCCCCCCATTAGAAAGAAGTAGGTTAGCAACCACTTCCTTTTGTGGTAAGTAACTTTCTATTCTTGTCTTTCTTTCATCTGTAATGTAAAAGTATTTTGAGACTGAATTTTTCTCCCTTTTCATCCACACATGTCTTGTTTTGTAGGTTCCTATGCAGGAGCTGTTATTGCAATGCCTTTAGCTGGAATTCTAGTGCAATATACTGGGTGGTCTTCTGTGTTCTATGTGTATGGTATGCATTTTTGCTCATCTCACTCCAATATTGTATGACCTTACTCTACTCTTCCTATAAATGTAAAAGCTACTGTTCAGAGGCCAAAAAACTGGGTCTGTAAAGCTAAAAATACAGTCTAGAGGACAATGAAAGAATAGAATTTAAAGGAGAGAGTAAGAAAGCAACATTATTAAATAAGACGAGAAGCTAGTTCATTGTGAAACCTTCATCACTTCTAGTACAAGTAGTGCAAACTGCTATGCAGATCTATAGAATCTCAGATCATGTAACTTCGCTCTTTCATTTATACAGCTGTAGGTTTAGAGTACATGCCCTGACTAAGACATCCTGATTTTTATCTGAAGGCCTACATAACTTCATTCACACTAGTTGTGCTACCTGAACTTACACTGATGGAAAAAAATGTCCCAAAGGAGTTCATTCTGCACTGTAAACTTGATGTGACTTAGGGGGAAACCTTATAGAAATTTAGTAAACTACTTGGGAAGTGCATTGTTACGTTGAAAACAATACCACAATCTTGTATTTTGCAGGTAAAAATTTTAGTGCAGTAATCAAACAACAGTGGCTTAAAGCAGAATAGAACTTCATTTATAGTCTGCTGAAATGAAATGGAAGCTATTTCATTGCATTTCATTGTACTAATTGATGTTAAAATATCAGTGAATATTCACTTACAGTTAAATAATTCTGTAAGTGAAACAAAGAAGACTTCACTGAACTCCAGTTTGGCATGTATTTTGCAAAAAATATTATTTACAGGGTCCAACTGTCTGTCAGAATGACTCAATAGGGAATCAGTAACAACAACTGACATTTAAATTTGTAATGATTATTCACGGATTTTGTCCTTGTTTGCTGCTTTACTGTGCACTTTTTTTTAAAAATCTTTCTTTCCATTCCAAAGGGAGCTTTGGTATAGTCTGGTATATGTTTTGGCTTTTGGTTTCATATGAGAGCCCTGCAAAGCATCCTACGATCACAGATGAAGAAAGGAGATACATAGAAGAAAGCATTGGAGAGAGTGCCAACCTCCTAGGTGCAATGGAAGTAAGAATATCACTCATGCACTTGTTTCCTATGAGATAGTAATAAACTCCTCAAAAAACCAAATAGAAACAATAAAACACCCATCAAATACCCTTCTTCTTTAAGATAGAAAAGCATACTTCAAACATTTGATTTTTTTTTTGGGGGGTGGGGAGGTCTGAAATCTCTGAAATGAATTTCTGGGTGGATATTGCTTCTGCAAGAAGAGAACAGAGGTTCCAGTTCTTCTAGCACATCACTGATGGAATTTATGCCTTTTTCTACTCCAAAGTATATAAAAAAACCCTACAGATTCATTTGAAATTACAGTTTTATTGAGACTTTTATAGTACCTTGAGTACAGGTGGTTCGTTTCCTTCCTATATAATCCCTTCTGGAAGGTTTTCCTCTTCCTAAAAGTACACTGGAGAAAAAGCTCTACTCAGTGTCTCTTGAGGTCCTCAGAACATCAGAAAAAAAGCAAATCTTGACTATTCTATGTTTCATTTGCAAGAAAGACTGCAAGTTGCAATAGAGCATGCTAGGAGAGCCATAGGAACACTCCCCATTATTGTGGTAACTTCCCTGGAAACGTGCTGTCAAACCTCTCCTGACTTAGTTCTGTACTGGATTAGTTCTCAAGAACTCCTAAAAAACAGTAGAGAATTTTCTAGCCATTTAATAATCCTATCATGCTAAATAATATTTTTCTTATTTCTCTAACTATTGAAAAGATTTAAAGAAACTATCACTATACTTACTAACTCAAGAAAGTAAAAAAATTTTGGTTCTTAAGCCTCACTTCCTCTGCTTAAATTTTTACACCATCCATTCCCAGCAGACTCTCACTACCACTCTTCATTATGTTTTCTAATTGGTCAGAACACTGGTTCTTGACTGAAGTCAGGAATAAACGATTTGTCTCTTAGTAAAAAAACTTTGATCCAGATTAAATAGGGAATTGAAAATATTACAGCGTAATTTCTTTCATAGCTGACATTTTTAGATGTTCTTGAAGAGTGTCTGGGTTGATACTTAACAGCATTCAGCAGCCTTCATGGTTTCTTACACCTGTAACTGCTGTTGAAAACCTTAGGTGAAATGAGATAATTCAAAGGATGTCCATAGAATTCTAACTTGGGCTGGATATTTTGTGTCTATTTTTTATTGTTGTTTTTCAGTTAAACATTTTTTGGAAGTGATTAGTCTCTTCCCATAGTATCAAGGTATCTTTTCTACCTGGCTTCTCATTAATTAAGTCACACAATCCTTAGCTCTCACTTAAGTGTAATTTAATAGGTATACAAGGTATTGCATATATCTATCTCTGGGCTGGCTTGCTTTGAAGAAGAGCCAGTATTCAAATCAGCAGTAGACCAAATTCAGCCTGAAACCTTGCTGAAGTGATTTTCAAACACTCATCTGGGTCTGGATCCTGTATTTGGATCAACACAGATGGGCAGAACCCTGGGCTCATGGAGCGGTGCTGAGACTCAGCAGGATTGTAGTTCTATCCATCTGTCTTCCCCCCCCTCCCCCCCCCCATTATGCAATTAATTTTAAAAATACAATAAAACAAACAAAATATATATTGACTACACAGTTTCAGCTGAGGCTTGATAAAAAATTATTCAGAATGCTGGGATTAGGACTTAAATGCTAAAATACATGCTTAAAATAAATCTGGATGAAATAGTGCACTTACAGTGTAAAATCTGACTGGTGCCTTAGATACAGCAACATCGTCTTTTAAAAACACATTATTATTTTGGATTTAGTATATTTATGTTTACATGATTGAGATAACGGCACTTGTACATGAATGTTGTGATACAGCTAAGTATCACTGAGTTTGTCCACTTGTGCATTTTGTAGTACTTTTTACTTGCTTATGTTTTTAAATTAAATTTTGATCATCCAAATGTGGATGCATGTACTTTATGATAATTGAAGTAATTGGAATTCAGATATGTAAAGCTGTACATATATGAGCTTGTTGGAGTATAGGTAAAAATGACAATGGTCAAAATGGTGACTGGATCCTACTATGTTTCAGAAATATAAAACTCCATGGAGAAAATTTTTTACATCTATGCCAGTCTATGCAATAATTGTTGCAAACTTCTGTAGAAGCTGGACTTTTTACTTGCTGCTTATTAGTCAGCCTGCTTACTTTGAGGAAGTCTTTGGATTTGAAATAAGCAAGGTATGTAAAAAAAATTTAAAGCTTTTATCTTAACTAAGTAAATATCAGAGCTACATTTGTGGTATTTATCAGGAGGAGGAAAGAAAACTGTTCTGCATCTTTATCATGTGTTTACAACTCTTAAATCTTTTCCCTCCCAGTTACCGTTCCCTTGACCAGCACACGTAAATGAAATAACAAGAATGACAAAGGGTTGGACAGGGGAGGGTGAAGGCAGGATGAGATTTAGTGATGATCTGCTTGGGGCCATATTGCAAAAAGATCTTCAGTTAAGTGCTTGAAACCAGATCATGCATGGCATTAGAAAGGTATTGAGAGACCCATTACACTTCTGTCCCTGGGGGCTTGTGCTTTTGAGAGACCTGTATTCTTTTGATGTTGTTCCACGAGGTATTGTCACCTGTAAGTCACAATTAAATGAGTAGCTTCCAAAGTGTTGCCATATTATGGAGTATTGTCAAAATTATGTAATGCTATCCTGCATTTAAAGATGGGCTTCCGTCTTCAGCTGGAGTTATTTTAAGAAGCTTTTCTACGCTTGAAACATCATCTGTTACGCACACAGTAAGAATGGTCGCATCCTATAGAATTAATCTGATCATTTTGTTCTAGGAGATTTTTCTGAGAGTGTATTCAAAGAAACATGGAGCTTTGTGAACAATGACAGCAAAGTCACTTTTCACCTGCTGTGGATACGGATGCTCAAATGAATAGTTATCATTTAGCCAGGAACACCTCGAAGCAGTAACTGTGGTACCATAGTTACCTCATAGTTAATATCTGGCTTATTGGGAGAAACATCTATTAACATGAAGCTAGCTGTCACAACATAGTTGTCACATATATAAACTGCAGTGAAATACACAATTTCACTTTAATTGAAGAGTAGAGAAACCTCATTTTCTTTTTGTTCTCATGGAGTCTGTCTGCTCTGCACGCTGAGGTAACTCGAGTCAGACATCAGGCCAGATGACACACTGCTCAGACAGGAATTATGCAAAAACCCCTGTGCTTAAGCACTTTTTCAGAAATACGCAATAATCAGAATTCCCTGTTAGAACAAAATGCCATACGTACTAAACCAAACTACCTGCGAGGCAGTTATGCTGACAGGAGATAGCAGGTGGCAGTTCGTGCCATGCTCACAGATACCCTGTCCTGCTTTGAAGGAATGGTCTTCAAATATATTATTATATCTTGGAACAGCCATCACAAAATTATTATGTCTTACTTTGCTCGTATGTATAGCATTTTGAATATCGACAATGGATATTTAGTACGTTATCTTTCACTACGTACGTTTCTCAGACATGTCTTTTGCCCATGTGAAATGTGAAGCTTGAGGGATGGTCAGAAATCAAAGGCAAATGGCCACTGTGCATGTGAGGACGATCCACAGGGAATCTCTCTAGACAAGTTAGTTTGCTGGGCAATGCTACGCCTAACGCATCACCAACAGAAATGTAGCAATTCAGTTCAACACATTTGATCATAAATTTTCTGAAAAGAAAGGGCAGAGGGGCTGTAAGTCAGGGGAAAAAGCCATTAGCTTAAATATAAACTGTGAAAACAATCTATAAACAAAAAGTGTCACCGCATCGGAGGTTCTTAAAAACTCTAGCTGTCCTTCATATAATAAGACAACTTAATATCACCAGTTTTGTTCTTTTAATAAACTAAGTTAAGGTTTTTAGGTTTAGGACATAGCCTGAAATTAAAGAGAAACAATTAGTTGCTGAATACTTCAGAAAATGAAGAATCAATATTTTCTTATGGCTTATACTTATAATTCTAATGATTATTTTAGGTGGGTATCTTATCTGCTGTGCCGCATTTAGTGATGACAATTATTGTTCCTATTGGGGGACAAATTGCAGACTTTTTAAGAAGCAGGCAGATTCTTTCAACCACTACTGTGAGAAAGATAATGAACTGTGGAGGTAAGTCTTCCTATTTTATTAAAAAGCTTCTTGTACATGTTCAACGTCCATATAGTATGCTGTATACAGTAAACAAACTGCATGGGTTTATGTACTTATGAAGCAATACTTCGTGCATTTTTTGTGTATTACAAATGAGGTTACTAAATAAAAATAAACACAGTTGTACCTGTTCCCAGTTTCAAGATAGATTTGAAAGAGCCTTTACACTGTTAAAAACCAGATGAGCTTCTGGGGGGTGATTTGCCTGCCCTAAACTACTTACTGAATCTTGGCTCCTCATCTAAACACCCTCTGCGCTTAGAGAGCCCTGACGACCACCTGAGATTACATCCTGACCTCTGAGAGGTTCAAGTCACACGAGCTGGATCCCAGCTGTGATAAGGGCTGCAAAATTCATAAGCAGGTTGAGTGTATATTCCCATTAGGATTGGCTGAAACGACCTAACCAAATCACCAGTATGTCTTTTCATCATAAAACTGACAGGAAGTAACAACAAATTAGCATACAAAGAATAAAATAAATATTATTTGAGATAGCGAGAACATATGTTATTTAGGGATGAAAGAAATACCCGATTAAATTCCACTCTGAGGCAGTGTTGTGCCTCTGTCTTCCTATGAAATATTACCGTATCCTAAGGCTGGCACTATTTGAGAGAATGAAATCTGATGCCTGATTTTCTTGATGATTTCCCCAGGTTTTGGTATGGAAGCAACTCTTCTTCTCGTGGTGGGATATTCTCACAGTAAAGGAGTGGCTATTTCATTCTTAGTGCTCGCAGTAGGCTTTAGTGGATTCGCCATATCTGGTAAGATTATATTACTGGTTTTAGTAAATTATTTTATCTTAAGAGGTGGAATATCTCATTTGGTTTTTATTCACAGACAATAATTTAAACAAACTCAGAATTCCAAATGACATTATTTATGATCATTACACAGGAATGTACTGATCATAAATATACAGTACAATCAGTACGACATCTTTTATATTAGATTATTTTTGTTCAAATACTTCAATCTTTTCCATATTCATTGCAGCAAATTAGACGTTCTTTTCAGTGAGATATCAATGTACGTCATAGATTTTTCTTGAAATAAGACATATAACACAAGTGGACTTATATTGTACAATGATACTTAAATTTACACATCTTTGTTTAAATACAGGCCTTTTACTATTTTTTTCCACTGTATATTAGTTAATGCTTTGTTAGTGTTGCACTTTTTATTACTTTGGGGCCTAATCACTAGCAATTTTTTTCTGATTTAAAATTCAGCTCTCCTCCTTTCCTGCTGATACGTCACCCCTTTGCCTTTCCCAAACACAAGTCACCTGGCCTTCCCTTGTTTTCCCACTGTGATCTTAGTATCCTCTCCCATGCTGGTTCCTTATGTCTAAAACAGGCTCTCCTTTCTTTTGTGCCAGACATCTAAACTCTCCTTAATCAAATCTGTCCTTAATCCCACATATTCTGCAAGGTATCATGCTTGTTTCGTACAACATGAAAAGTGTGTTGTACTTTTGCTAACAGTTATCCATATCATATTGCCTACCTTTTCCCTTCTATTATCCTGCTATGTCCAAAGGTTTGGGTTCTGCTTTCACTTACTTAAGGGCTTATTTTGGGGACAATGAGTTCTGTCACTTCAGGGAAGGATGTGTTTTTTCTAAAACTATTTAGTTACTGCACAAATTTGAACAGAATGAAGCTGTTGGAAATGCAACAGAATAAAAAAAAAATTATAAAAATAATCAATATATCATTTATAGATAGTCTCTTTTTACTCCATATTATCACTCATAACAGAAAAGAACTCCCTTCTGCTGGCCTGTGTGACAGAAAGAATAATATGGAATATAGGGAAGGGAAGTGGTACAAGCTGGAAGAAGAAATGACGTGTTATTTACAGCATGAAAAGGTTGTGAATGACATTGCAAAACGATGAACTCTCTCCTTGCCTAAATATCTTCTGAGTTCTCTGCTCCACACAGTCACTGCTGGGATATTTTTTAAAACTGCAATTTTGGGAAGACAATTTATTTGGTGGGCTTTTATAATATATTTTTAAAAGAAAATGAAAACCCAGAGTCTCTCTAAGAATATTTCACCATTGTAAGCCTTTTAGAGAAAAAGACATGCAATTAAACAGCCCAAATATGTCATAGTAAAATTGTCAAGTGATAGCATTACTTTTCACAACTGAAGTAATGCTCTGCTTTTGGTATGAATGTTTGCTGACATTTGTATTGCAGGATTCAATGTCAACCACTTAGACATTGCCCCAAGGTACGCCAGCATCTTAATGGGGATTTCTAATGGAGTCGGGACCTTGTCTGGAATGGTTTGCCCTATAATTGTTGGAGCAATGACAAAGAACAAGGTAAATGGCAATACAGTTTTCAAATCTTCCAGTTTAACACTATGAGTTTCAAGAAAAAGACCTTGCCATAGTACAGCTTGCCAGGATTAGAGTATTAGAGTCTGGGACCTCAAGGGGAGAGCATCCAGGAACTTGCAAATTTGAAGTGTGCTTCACAGTATGCTCACTAGGTCAATGCTTTTGTAGGTTAATGAATAGTAACTTTTCAAAGGAGGATGGATACAAATAATTGGAAACTCGACACTTAAATATTTTAGTTGTGCTGATCATCACAGCCTCGATCCCTAATTTAAATCTTTCAGCTCAGGAGAGTTAGATAAGTCTATGCACTGGTCTGATTTAGCAAATTTCTTCTTTACAGACACGTGAAGAGTGGCAGTATGTCTTCCTCATTGCTGCTTTAGTTCATTACGGAGGTGTTATCTTCTATGGCATATTTGCTTCAGGAGAGAAACAACCTTGGGCAGACCCTGAACAGACAAGTGAAGAGAAGTGTGGCTTTATTCATGAAGATGAACTTGCTGAAGAGACGGGGGACATTACTCAGAATTATGTAAATTACGGTACCACCAAGTCTTATGGTGCTACAACCCAGGTCAACGGTGGCTGGCCTAATGGTTGGGAGAAAAAAGAGGAATTTGTACAAGAGGAAGTACAAGACTCATACAACTACAAGGAAGGAGATTATTCATAACAAACCTAAATATTGGGTATATTTTGTAGTGTTTGTGATTAAATTCATTGTGATTGTTTGCACACAGGAATAAAATGTGGTATAAACATGTAAACACATATCAAACAGGAAGGTCTTACTGTAAAAAAAAATCATTAAAGTGCAATCTGTATGAGTTGTGACATTTCATCACTTTCATTAGGTTATATTTGTTCTATAAACATTAGAGTTTTAAGGGTTTACTGGTCAAAACTATAGAGGCAATTAGATACTTACAGTATACAAGAGCTAAAACTCATAACTAAAGATTAAAGCACAACTAAGCAACCAAGTTGGCACATCTAATGCTCTTTTTAGAAAGCCAGAATTACTTGATCATTAAAATGCACTTATATATTTGTTACACTGTATTGAAAGAGATTGTGTTAAATACACACGTTTACTCAGTGCAATGTAGGAGTTGTGTGTTTAGTCTAAGACAAGAGCTTTCTTAAACAAGAAAGGTTGAGTCCTAGGCATTTACAGAGGATTGATCCAGTTCCCTTAACGGTAATTGTATCAAGCCTAAAGAACAAATAGGGCATATTGTATGTTTATCATGATTACATGCTGCAGGCTACTCTGTGACGAATAAAGGAATTATTTAGGAGTTTTATATTGAATGTTTGGGCACAAATTCTTATTTCTATTCTTTACAGAACCTTATGAAATTATAGGCATTGTCTTGTTCTTCCCTGCATTTATCAACTAATATAAAACCAATATATAATATTAAGTCTGACTTTTCATGCAGACTGTCAAATCCCTTTGTCAAAAAAACAAGCTTTATTATTCTTTCCTTTGCAGTATATTCCAACTTTGTACTGGTGTCTTTAGAGAGAGAGAAAAAACCAAAATAACCTAGAAAAAGATATAGTCTTTTACAAAATTCCAAAGAGAAATTTACTATGAGTAAGTAGCCCTATGAAAAAAGATGTATTTGTTTTGCAGAATATTTTGAAGCCAATAGAAGAAACAGAGAATAATTTAACCCTTATTCTTCCCTTAATAGCTTTCATATTTTTACACATCGCGCCACAGTTGTATACATAGATATAAGTTTATTGAAGATACTGTAATTATAGAAAATGTTGCTATTTTAGAAATCCCTGAAATAAAAAAATGTATTTGTCTTTCGATTAAAACTAATAATAATGGACACTGAATATGAGTAACATATAAACTCACAATAAACCAAAGTGGCAAATAACTAGTGTTGGGTTGAAAGAAGCCAACAAGCATCACGCTTGTCTTTTTAGCATAACTCAACAGTGACTGCAACATTAGTGTACCAAGCAATAAGTGCAATGCATTATGAAGTGCATAATCTTCTAGACTATATATTAACCTTCATTTAGCTTGTTGTATGTATTTGGGGTTGTTGGGATTAAACCAGACTGAACCAAACTGAAGTTAGCAACACCAGACCACTTCTTAATACTCTAAAATGACAACAATGATCCATTTCTTAATTCAATCAAATGATTATTATTGTATGTAATAATCCATTCTGGATTCTTGGTCTGTTCATTGTATTGTGCTAGTGATTGGAAACCCTGCTACCGCAATATACAACTTGAGGATTGTTTCTTCTCCTTTTTTTTAATGCAAATCATACCTTGACCTTAAGAAAGAAATATTTTGCTTTGTGCCTCAAAGTGATGTAAAATGTGACCATAGCTTTTGCTGTGTTTAATGAAAAAGATGTGGACCGTGTCACTTTTGTTGCTGCAAAAAGTGTTAATAAAATGCTCTATTTATCCTTTTATATAAAAAAGGACCATTGTAGTTTCTTGTCATTTTTTTAGACGTATTTTAATATAGATGACTAAAATTATAGTCACTGCAGAACAAATTCTGCTGTTGACATGGAGATAATATCTTAAGTCCCAGCTGAGAGCTATGCTGAATACCCAACGTCCCGCATTGTCTACTCTCTCCTCCGACCATGCACAGATGTGTGGTGGGAGAGGCACCTAACTCTAGCTTGCGGTTCCTCCTCTCATAAGGATGGCTGGAGTAGGCGTTGAAGAGAAAGGAACAGAAGGATCAATGTGCCAGCCAATGCAGTAAAACTGGGAAAGACAGACTAATCTGTGCTAGCTAAAGGGCTGGTGTGGATCAGCATTCTCTAAAGCAAATGAAAAGCATCACAGACTGCTGTTCTTGGAATTTGTTTCCTTTCTTGTTTCTGGAACAAGACTTCTTTAACCAAAACATAATGTTCCTTTCCATCCATCTTTGGATAGACCCAACAGGAATCAGTAAATTCAACAGATCCTATATTAAAAGTAGGTCTTTTTCTAACAAATTTTTTACTCTTCAATAATTTTCTTGCACCAGGTAGAAGAAGGTAGAAACACCAAACTGAACAAAGGGCTGCAAAACACTAGACAGGCAGTAATGGGCCCAGTGTTCCTCACCAACAGGCTAGTTGTCATGAGATGCTGAGTCAGCTAACACACAAAGTTACTGCTAATTGTTTTGATGAACTGGTGTGGTGTTGCCATGGAAACATCTTGAAAGATTCAAAAGTGGGATAAATAGGGGCTGTAAAAGTACTGTTGTATTTATTGTGGTAAGTGGACAGCTCAGAAAATGAAAACTAATTAACAAAATGAAAATCAATTCTTCTCAGTTTTCAGTCTAATCTTACAGGTTCTCTACATTTTGGAATTTTTTTCAATAATTTCATTTCATTAACTATAGATAATTTTTTTTTTTTCTTGTTAGCTTGACACTTTTTAATTGCTTTGAACAAAGAAGAGACTTTAATCCAAGCATTGGACACCGCACTGTTCAGCCATGCACAACTCAGTGAGAACTCAACAATTGCCTTTAAATGCTGCACTGCTCTAAGATTGTCCACATTCACTTTCTAGCTCTCTGCTTCTCTACTTCCTCTTTAAATGGCACTATGGAGGAATCCGTTCTTCTGGGAAGGAAGAGGAACATGACAGGTTTTAAGATTTTTTACTTCTTCACAGACTCCTGTTCATGGAAAAATATAGGAATCAATCATCAGAAACATGACTGAGAGAGAAGAAGGGGAAATGGAGAAAAAAAATTGGGTTCTTGCAAAGGATGATTAAGTGAAGACAAACAGCAAGAGCTGCATCTCTTTTAGGGAAAAAGGAGAGTTGAGGGGACATGACCCTTCATCTGAAATCCTATATTTCTTCTTGGTAAATACCTTGCTACTTCCTTTTTATTAAGTAGCATCACTAAAATATACCTCTTAAGCCTCTTTTGAGCTCTGCCCTCTGCCCAGAGGTTTCTTTTCTGCACTTAGACTCAAAGACTAGCTACGCAGATGCATTGCACTTGTGTGGTGCAACGTTCCTCTTCTGGAACTCTTAGGAGCTCAAATCATCCCAATTTATCAATCAGATTGTGTTCACAGCCACTTGATGGGTTTGTTCTGTCACCTGTTTCTGTTCAGTTCCCCTATCTGGTATTCTCTGCTCACTTACTACGTTGAAAAAAAGGAAAGGAATTGTTACTCACATTTTTATTTATCAATTAGTTATCTTTTAAGTGAAGAACAATAAGTAAAAGGAAAAGGCAGAATCCTGACTCCAGCAAATCATTAGAAAAGCTTTGAGTTTAGATGGGCTAAAATATCACCTCAAATGTTCACCTTTATGTCCTCAAATGATTTCATAGAGATGATATCATTCAATCAGTGACATTTTTTAAAATATTTGAATCTGCATTGGTCAGATCCCTTCTGCTAACACATACTCTTTTTTGCAGAGATAAAGCTATCATAAAGTGCCCTTTGCTTTCAGAAGTGATCATGAAATTCAATGGACCAAATTTCATAAAAACACTTTTCTATGGGGGAAAAGAAAGCTTCAAGGTAAAGGTTGAATAACAGTGACAAAAGAATATCTGCAAATATGAATGAAGTCCTCTTTCAGCACGAAGCTAGGAATAGGACTGTATGTGGAAGTATGAATAAATGTCACAGTTCAAAGCCGTACTGTTAGAAAGATAACATCACAGTCTTAGTTGCTGCCTCTGAAAGATGAAATGTTTTGTTCCCATTAGGATAAGCTGTGAAGGAGTTTGAAGGCTAGCCTAATTCTAGAATAACTACTTCATAGCAGCTGCTTTTGTACTTATGTTGAATTTGTTTGTGGGGTTTTTTCTTGAATAATTTTTATTGCACTGAGAGATTTAAGAGTAAATAATCAAAGGACTCAGAACTACAGTTGGATATTTTAATTAGATATCTATATATATCCTCTCTGATCCAGCTAATGTGTCTGATGTTGCTATTCTAGCTTTGCTTAACACTTTTTCACTCTGTTGTAATCCAAAGCACAGCAAAAAATGAAATGTGTTATATGTTCACATATGTACAACTACTGAAGCCTATGTACTTAGTTGCCCTGAGGTCAAGTGCTTAGACATTATCTTCCACGTTCAAAAATTTATGTTACAAAATGATTGTTGGCAAATGCCTGCTTGGTAAGGTTTTTAACATTAAAAATATATAATCTTTGCAATTTTTGCATTAGGTGAGGCCACGTTCTCTCAAACACCATGGGTGGGGCATTAGAAAACAATACAACATAGGATTTTGAGTGACATTCCAACCTCTGGCAGACTCTTATCTGTAAGACAGTAAGTAGAGAATACGTATGAAACAGAAACATTACGTTCCCCTTTCTCAATTAGAGAAACAGTATGAAAGGCAGATGTGATGTCAAACATAAAATATAAGAATAAATTAGAAATTACAGGAAATAAAGTGCTGTAGCACATTTAAAGAAAAGCTTATAGAAGAACTGACAGATTTCCTTGGTTTTGCTTACAGCAGTAGTGAGAAGAAAAAACTGAGTATGAATAAATATCTGGTCCACACTATCCTGAGTTAAGGTATGATCAAAAGTTGGCTCAGAAGCTGATTACTATCTCCTGGCTGCTCCCTACCTTGTCCGAACATTGTTTCTAACACATTTCTCTGTTAGGGCCTTGAGGGCACTTACAGGCCTTAATTTCCCTGAGCATTCTGCCCTGGGGCCCCCACCTTCGCCTCCATCCAGGACCTCCATTTCAGCTCAGGCCTGGGCTTCCATGTCTCTAGTCTGTCTCCTGAATAGGGATTGGAATTACTTTGTGTCCTTGTCTCCAGTCCTGCCTTTGTCCCACCTCCTATTGCTCCTGAGAAGGCTCTCTCAATGGACCCTGGACCTGATTCATTCCTTGTTGTCACAGAATCACAGAATGATTTGAGTTGGAAGGAACCCTAAAGATCATCTAGTTCCAACCCCCCTGCCATGGGTAGGGACACCCTCCACTAGACCAGGTTGCCCAAAGCCCCATCCAACCTGGTCTTGAACACTTCCAGGGATGGGGCATCCACAGCCTCTCTGGGCAACCTGTTCCAGTGCCTCACCACCCTCACAGTAAAGAATTTCTTCCTAATACCTAATCTAAATCTGTCCTCCTTCAGTTGTCTCTGGGACCATCGGCAGAGACCCTGCTCTGCCCACACTGCTCAGACCCTGTGGGACTGCACCCTGGTCAGTAACAGCACAGCCAGCAGCTGGGTCACCCTGGGCTCATGGCTCACTGCCCTTTTGAGCTGCCCTTCCTACTCTTTCTGCTCCCTGCTCGACCCTTCCCACATTGTGCTGCTGATAGTCCAAGGACACTTGTTAAATTTCACCCCATGAAAGTCCATATAGTCAATTCACAATCCTGAAATTAACCACGTTTGTCAGTCCCTGAAGAAGCAGAACTCTGCCTGATGCTGCCATCATTATTTTCTTAAAACACAATGAAACATACTGATGGGTTGGGCAGGAGATTTAACCTGTTAGATATCAGAGCATACTGCTTCATTAGTAGTATGTTTTGGATTCCTACTTAAAGTCCATCTCTCTCACAGATGTATTCAGCCATCATGGATATACTCATGGTGCCATTTTTCCTTTTCCAGGAGGGGCTATGTTGGAACTATATCAAGTTTTCATCTTGCACTCACCACAGGCTTTCCTAACTGTGTAGAGGAAGCTGCTATTAGTATCCTCAGTCCTTCTGCTGGAGATGATCAGCACTTGCTTGCACTTTAACTAGCTTTTCAAAACTGATATATCTTTAGACGAATTCTGGCTGGGCACTGTTGCACAATGGCATACTGTCTGGTCACAAAAGTATGCAAGCAAATGGTGTTCTTGATCTTTGCACTAACCAGGGTCAGCAGTTAAAACTGATCATTTGCAACACTGGCGATCAAGGCATTATCAAGAGTAACACAACCTCGTACGACTGACAAGGAGTTGATGATGAGGTGTTGCTTGTACCCTGAGGATCAAATGGCAGGTTCTGTGCACAAAGAACAGTGAATGAGATGAGCATTTGACATGGGCAAACAGTAAAGCTATATTTGGTTTAGTAAGATCTCAGTTCATACCAAGTAGGATGAATTCATTCACATCTACTCTGACTGTGACACCTTGAACACTCATATAATTCGTACATGTGGGAATTTACTTCCTCTACTGCTTTTCTTTCAGAAAATACTGAGATTACACATGTCATTAGCAACCTAACAAAATAAACTGGTTAATTTAATCAGCAACAGGAATAATTTTATTTCAAATAGTAAACATATATTATAAGAGAAAGATAGTAGCAGTCTACAAAAAACATGGTTATTACAATTAATCCAATTGTAAAACTTCACTTTAAATTTAACATGAACCACATTAGAGTATCGTTCTAGGTTTGTATATACATACACATACAGGTACATAGAATATGCACGTATATATATGTACATAATGTATAGATAATTGGAGCAGTAATAGGAGAGAAATCTTAGTGTACACAGAAAGATTTTAGTTTTCACCTGATCAAAACCCTAATGTATCCTCAACAAGTTCAAATAGCACTTACATAAATCTTCTCTGAAAATCACCATAATCTACAATAAACATGGACATCAGCAACAAGTAACAAAAATTTCAAATCATACATAAGAAGTCTGGTCAGTTTTGTTCTCTCTGAGAAGACCTTGAAGTTTCATAGCTTGAGGGAACTTCAGAACAGAAACCTAAAAAAGGTCTATAAAACTGGATGGGGATATTGGTAGGAAATACTCGGTGTTGTATTGCTTATCTTGACACTTCCACCATTACATTCTCCAGGTCACAAACATAGAATAATCTATTAGTTATTTACCCCATAGCACGAACTTAGTATTTAGTACTTAAATTGCAATAATTAAGGTTCATAATGTTCCTAGATGTACAAATAGCCTAATAGTATTCCCCAATTTAAGGTATCTCCTTGAATTCAGAATGTACTATTTCAGATCATCTCTGTTCTCTGTTGAAATGGAAACATGAAAAAGAGCTTTCCTTGAAGAATGGAATTTCTTTCACTAATTCAAACAGTTGCAGTCCTCCTGCCAGGGTTTTCAAGCTTCCTGTGCATCACACTTACTGAAAAATCTGAACTGATTAAGCAGGACATGCACAGTGAAGATGCTACTTATCTGGAAATGCTGGACTTACTATTTCCATGCCATGCAGATGAATGGCACGTTCACTGTAAAAATGTGTCAAGGTCCATACAAACACTCTCTGTTTTAAATCAGTGTTCAGAGAAATGTGACTGGATGGCTGGATGTCCAAGAACCCAGAGAGAGGTAAAAATTCCTCACATTTTGAAAAATATTTCTATGTGATACAAGGAACCATATCCAGGAGAATCCAGATACATGTAAGATAACCCTACTCACTTTGTTACTTCCCTCCATCGCTCTGTAGCAGCTGGGAAGGTCAGCAAATCAAAGAGAAAGGCTGCTACTATGCCAAAAAAGATGTAAAAAAAAAAAAAAAAAAGGCAAAAATGATGCTTGGAAGGAGAAAATGAACTAGATAAGAAAGCATTTAAAAAATAAAGAATAGCATTGTTAAAATTGGAAGATTGCCATTTAATTAGAGTTTGTCTTGTATAATCAATTAAATGTGTCAACACTGCATAATTGCCATAGAGGGCCATGAACTACATAAGTTTGTGAGAAGGTTATGATAATTTTCTTCAAGGTAAACATCAGAACAAGCAACAGAACTACTTTCAGTTTTAGTCTGGAAAGTTTCAATGTTATTTTCTTTTTTGTAAATATTGCTTTGTGGAATTAAAATGGAATCAAATAAACACAAGGTCAACCAAAGCTCAACTTTTTTCTGAGCTGTTTTTTCCTGCGCAGTTATGTCTGATCATAGGATCAATAAAGCACAAACTGTTCACCCTGGATAGATGAAGCACCAAATTAAATCTGATGTATGAAAAGATGCTTGTCGGCATATACAAGGCTTAAACAGAAAATCAAAAGGCAGCACTAAATTAAATATGTTAAAAATTGAATTAAATATATAAAATATTTTTTTAGAAGGATGTATTCCAGGAAACATAATTTTATGTTGTTTTGTGTTTGGGGTTTGGGGTTTTTTCGCCCCTATTTCTCTTATATCTTAATCATACCTACCCAATTAAAACCAGATTCCTCTTTCTTTCTCAGATATGGTCTGGGTCATGCTGAGGAGTTTAAAATTTTACTTTTTCATAAATTATTACATCTTTCTTGTCAAATCAAATAATAAATTTTATATACTGAACACATTCAGCAATGAATGAGACAGTAATGAAAATCTAAGAAACCAGAATTACCTCTTCAGGCCAATTATTTCAAAGAACAATTTTTGTGTGTGTGTGTCTGTGTTTCATATGAGTAAAAAGAAAGCATATATGTCTGAAAAGCACTTCATAGTTAATTTATTTTCTTGTCTTAGAATATCTTTATTAGCCCAGAAATTTGTTCATTCAATGCAAGCCTAAGTGCAACTGCCGTTTACTGTTTATATTACTAAATGTAAATACTCCATGTTTTATTCAGAATAAAATCCTTTGGGCCAAGAGTGGTTTATTTGTTCTTGTGCATTAATTTGATGTGAGAGGATGCAAAAAGTGCTTAGCTGAAAACATACAAGCTGAAACAATTGCTATGGAGTTGGAATACCAGAACTATTTAACATTTAACTATTGGCACTCATTTAAGACCTAATCCCTGACTGACACTTCAATGCACAGACTGTGAAACTTTGGAGAATTGAGCCCTATCCTCTATCAAAATATGGACCCAATGTGGTTTAAAGACATTGACTTCGATACAAGGAAGATAAACCAAATTTCTCAAAATTGCCACTGTCACGTCTATGAACACTGTGCTGTGTGACAACCACACTGCAAGCACTGGAATTCTCTTCTGGAAAAGCCATCACTAGGTAGGAGATTATCTGCAGTGCTTCCTCTCACTAGATTTCACTCTGTATTCCCATTTAACAGAATGGAAGAACTGAAACAGAGAGAAAGCCCTAACTGTATTTTCCTCAAATTCAAAACTTCTGGCATTTGATAGCTCTCCATCAGAAGGAAAGCTTTATCTTCACAGGACTTCACAAGAGGAGCAAATCTGTTCCAGAGTAGTCCTTGGCTATGGCTACTGCTGCAGTGAATCAGAGCCTCAAATGTAAGCCACTCATATTCCAGGCAAATGTTCAAATCCTTCTGCCACTGAATTGATCTGTAATCTCCTATCTCTTCTGTTTACTTAGCATGAGTTGGTGGGAGTATTTGAAGCAAAGAGAAACGATGACTTTATGGCACAGAGTAGAACTGGAGAAGGTACATGACTAAGTGACCAGAAGCCGTATCTGTGTCTGCCTGGCACAGCGCCCAGACGACAGATGTTCCAGATGTTCTGATTCCAGTATCAGGCAATACATCTTAACACGCACCTAAATTTCTGTCAGCAGTGACAGTGGTCACACAAGAAAGACAATCTCATAAAATAACAAAAGGTACAACCTAGAGGCATTATGTCATCAGAAAAAACCCCTCTATTAAGGTTTTATTTTATTTATATATTATTATTTTTATTAAGAACTATATATTATTTAGTATTTAGTATTAATATTATTGTTACTATTTTATTATTTATTTATTATATATTGTTATATATTATTAATTTATTTTATTTATATATTATTTTTATTTAGATATTTAAACCTCTATTCACTAATAAGTGAACCTGGAAGCACTGCTTGGAAAATGCTTATTTTCTTTTTTGTTATTGATTCATTTAATCTTGTGAATCTATCACTTTAAATTATGTTATAAAAATGAAATAGTGGATCATATGTAAGTTGATTAACAGCAACACGTTGGTAGCATGACAATAATTCCCTGTGGGATTACTATTTCCTTTCTTTTTTCTTTCATTTCAAGCAACTTTGCTTTCTTTTTCCGCAAGGAAATCACAAATCATGTGATTGCTCCTGGCATAGCCTAAAAAATAATTAAAAAGGCATACAGAAAAAGGAAAGTGTGAGAAAAAATAAGGCAGAAAAGAATCCTCCAGCTGACTAAGGGAGGAGATTTAAAGGTCACCATCAAAACAGGCTGCAAAACCAAACATCAGGAACGACAATAAAATCAATTAACAACATTGTATTGTTGATGTTTGAAAGTTAACTGTCTTAATAACAGGGTATAGACACATTACGTATTTGAACAATTTTGGGAAACCTCAATCCTTTCAAAAAAAAAAATCTATGTAAATTTTATTAGGAGCTAAAATGTCTTTTAAAAACTTTTGGATGTGCATATGTTAGAGTTTATATGGACAAAAAAGTGTTTATAGAGTAGCTTGAAGCTTAACATCCTGTTAAGTGTGATTTTGCTTCTGTTGCCTGAATAAAGAGTGCAGGACCCCCTGAGACTCTGTGTCATCTGTAGTGAAATGGTGTTGATCTCCAAGGGAAAAATGCTGGAGTCCGTCATTTCATTTGCTGTGTGTGGCCATTAATTTCATTTGGGATTAGTAGCAAAATACAGGAAGATATATACAGATGAATTATTGATCTGCTTTGGGGCACTAATTAGAACAGGTTTACAGTTGATCTCTAAAGCACTGCTTATCTTGCATGCAATAAAAAGAAAAACAAATGTAATTTGTCCTCTGTCATTCTTGTGATTAATTGAATGCATGAAAACAAATCAGCATTCTATTTCTAATAAGGCATTTGCAAACGAACATTTTGGTTTGCAGACATCATTCTCCTTATTCTATATCTGTAGAAAGAACTGATCTACAGATTCTACAATCTGTAGAAGGTTGTCAGTAACCACATTGACAGAAGGCAGGGCTTGGGGTAAATTTAGTTATATGCCAATATTTGATTTGCAGCAGGTAAAATGCTTTACTAAGAAAATATAGTAAAAATGAAAAAAATTTGACATTTCATAGTAGTAAAATAGTAATTTAGCATATGATTATATTCTGACAATGCCTTTCTCCTCTTCCTTTCTCCTCCCTCACCTCTCTGAGCCTGGGATATGACATTTACTATCATATGGCAGCAAAGCCGGAGCTCCACAGAAGGCTTCTTCTGAGGCTGTGCTGTTGTCAGCTGTGTGGGCAGCGTTGCTGCCATCGTGCTCCTTTCTTCCCTTTGGCATGAGAAACAACAGTTTCAAAGAACAGCTTTGGCCACAGACAGTTTAAAATAAGGAGCCTGATTGCCTGTGCTGCCAGCACAAATTTCATGTCACGCTAATGGTAGGATTTGATCTCAGGTTTTGAATAACTCGTTAACTGTGCCACACTTCCAGGAAAGCAAAACAGACTGTACAAAGTATCGTCCTTCAGCAAGATCTTCTCTTACAAATTCATTTTTATGTTGTTTTTAAAGACAACATGTTTTAGATCATCCTCCACTCTGATATGACATAAAAAAATGTGACATAATTATATATTAAAAGGGAGAAATTAAGATGCCTACCTGAAATAACAGTTCTAATTTGTTTATCTTTGTTACTTTAAAAGCTCTATTAATGCTAATTAAATTCACATTATGGTTTTTGCATTTACATTCACAACGACCTACTTAGTGTTGTTAGATTTATATACGCTAAAGAACAGAAAATCATCTCTCCTTTTTCTCCTGAGGCTTAAAAGCAGGTTTAAGTCCACAGACAGAAGAATAAACCCTCCTTGTAATTCCTCTTGCCTTCTACCGCCTCCAGATGATGCTCAGACATCAAACTGAGCATGCGCAACATGCACTTGCTAAAAATTCTGGTCGCTACACTCTATGTTTATATGTATATACATATGTGTGTATGCATAAAGATTAAAGAATGCAAAGACAAGCATTAGCAGTTAGGAGACATCAGAATTAAAATTTGCATATACCATCAGCCCCTTTTCCACATATATTCTGAAACAATGCATGATGGACTAATGTATTTTTCCATGAGACCTCTGTGTCACTCAGTACACAAATGAATAACATAAACTAATGAGCAGCTATTGAATATGTTGTTTTCTCCTCCTTGTTCAATGTTATCACCCCAATTAAATCCTGATTTGGAGTCAGAATGATTAATTTCCTTATTTACTCTTCAATAATACTCATCACTACAGAGTCCTGGTGCTTCAGACATTGACCTACATTTCCTCAGCACCTATGTAATACACGAGGGCCTTGATCACATGCTTAGGTAGAGAACTAGATTTAAAAAAATATATATATATAACTAATTTATAGGGCATTGATTTGAGAGGTTTTAATCTTATTTTTTCTGAAAAATTGGTGATAAATAAAACTACCTAAGTTTATAATACAGCCTCCCATATCAGCTGCACTTAAAAATGCTTTAATGACGTGACTCAGATGTATCATCTGATCATAATCAGACTGTGTCATCTCACACTATCCTCCCAGAAAGAAGAAATACGGTTATTTAGTATCTATGAGAAGTTTTGTTTGTTTTGTTTAATAACTGGTTTAATTTCAGTCTAGAAGTTTTGGAATAAGAAGAAAGGAAATCAGTTCATTGGGATGGGATTCAACAGTCTCAAATAAAACATCATCTCATTTTGCTAGCAATTTGCTAGCAATCCTCTGCCTCCGTCACCACACATTTTTCAACTAATGCAACAAGTCACTTTTATTCATGTATAGAAACTGTTTTCTGTGTAATTAATTAGTCAAGGATCTTACGAGAACAGTAGTGCCCAATCTCCAGCCTGCATTCCTTGCCTCACTCTCCATCAGCCCAAATTTGCAAACTGCAACTACCAGCGCCAATCTATAATCTCAATTTCATTTGATTCCTTAGTCCAGAGGACCATTTGGATAGCCAAATCGCTGTACCTAATCTACCCGTATGCCAGCCCTTTCATGTGGTTGATAAGAGCAGCCATAACAGTCTACATCACCCACAGAATCTGTGTCACAGGGATTCTGCATGAGCCAAAACCTCATATGGACTTTGCTTCAGTGTATGCAGAGAGATTTGTGCATTTGAGTATGATGAAGTGGTGTATTTTTTGCTGAATTTCAGTGGACAAATACAATGATTGTACATGCTACTCTAGACCCCAAATATTTGAGAGCATGCTTTCAAAAATTATAACATATTGCATATTGATTTAATTGTCTAAGTAAGTAATTAGCAATTTCTGGAAGGTTGGTTTCTTACTCTGGGAAAGAATGTTTTCATTTTGTCACATATATTGCAGAAATGGACAGAAGTGGATGGGATATGTTGATAATAACAAAGCAACAGGGTTGCAGAGAGACCGTCCTTCAACTTTGGTAGAGTAGCTCTACTGTCTTCAGACGATTCAGGCCAGTTTGATAAGAGTAAGAGCATCCCTCTATACATCTGCCATTTAAATTTTGGAGGACTTCATCATGTGCATTTCTTATGAGTTAACACACATGGAAAAAAAAGTTAGGCAAAATTCCAAGAAACAAATCAATTTGAAAGTGAATATAATGAAGCTGCTGAACTACTTTATGAAGGAATTTAGTCTCCAAATATCTGGTTATTTTTCATAGCTATTTACTGAAGAATCAAAACCTATATGTACATTAGAGCAAATGTAGGAAAAAACCCTTCAACAGTGAATCATGTGCAGGAGTTCAGTCTAAAAAAGGCAACTCCACAAGGAGCCACTAGAGTATAAGAAATTTCACTTATTTGTAAATTCATGAGCAATATAGTTAGTCAAATCCAGACAATGAATTATGAATGGTTCTGAGCAAAGGGGAAAAATTGTACATCCTGTACAACTGACAAAGAACATCCAAAATGTTTTTTGGCATCCAAATACTGAGAAAAATACTGAATATAAAATAAATAGTAACTGACAATACGAAAACATTTTTCTATCTCAAAGCTGCCAATCTAGTGGTGAAGTATATGGTTTGAAGATGTTGTCCTTTATTTACATAAAGAATGAAATGCTAGAGGCATGAATTATGTCATCTATCTCTCTTGTATTTCTGAGTCACCTCCCCATCTTTTAGTTAGTAATATCTGTTTCTCTAAGCAGCTATTTTTAAAGAGAAAAATTTGCCATTAGCTACACTTTTTGAGTGTACAAAACCCAGCAGTGTGGCTACTAGATTAGATAAAAATCAGCAAAAAAGACAGCAAAATATACACATAATACTGATGTGCCAAAGGTCAAACTCTCAAAGTGTAGTTGCATACTTCTAGCTACTCCTACTTTTGCACAGTTCTGACATGTGTCTGACATCCCTCATTTCTGATTCCTGGAAGCTGCCAGTCTACCCACTCTATGTCAAGTTGATTAGATATAGAATCATATACACTAAGGACAGGAGCTTGACATGACAACTGTTACGATTTTCTTTTCAGCAAGCTGAATTCCTTTCAAGATTTTCAGATAGACTACATTCACATGAAGAGAAACCATTGCCTGACCTAAAATTTTAAGCACAATTCAACATGAAATATAGCAAATGTATTGAGTTTCACTTGTATTCTCTCACAAGCACACATTTTCCCTATATGCTAAAAGCTTATTAACCAAAACCTTTCTCCCTTTTCTCCATTTCAAAATCTTACTGTCAAGACTCTGGCATAAAAAGATCTTGCAAATCCATAGCAACCTAATTTTTAATCTGCACCACCAAAAATAAGTGCGCACGCGTGGCTTCCTCCCCCTCCCCTCGGTCATATGCTCTGCTGACAAATTCAGCATTTGGAGGGGAAGGGATTAGTCACTGGAGCAGCAAGGGAGAACTAAGGATTCCTAACAGAAGAAGTGCCTTCAAACCGCGTGTCTGCTACTCATCACTCCCTTCACGTGAGGATTCAAAAATACTTGGAATGTTTTATGGCAAGTCGCTTTTTTAAAAATAAAACCATGATAATGGGACTTCTCTGACAGCTGCTCCGTGGTTTGAAATATGAATACTAGTCCCCGTGGAGGCAGATTAGAGGCCAAAGTGCAGATGAAATGGGGAGAGGTGAAAGGTTATTAGCTTGAGACATGTGTCTCCAAAATGTATCTTACGGATCTTCACCACATAGCTACGCTGTTATATTTACATCACTTTTTTAGTTTTGGTTGGGTGCTCTTTAAGATAGAGTATATATACAAATATAGATTACATAGTCATTATACACATAATACATGTGAAATAGCATTTAGCAATCTTTAGGAAAGATTATGAATCATAATCATAAAGAAAAACATGACTATTATGTATTATAATTAGGCAGTGCATTAATTACATTAAGAGAAAAATCTTTAGGGCAATTTTTTTTCTTTTGTTCATAAATCATTTTCATATTTATTCAAAGCATGCACTGTTACCAAATCTTAATTTTTCTGCTGTAGTATTTGCTATTCAGGAACAAATACTGACAACTACCAGTAATAATTAGCCAACTGATTTACTACACGGGCATTCTAGGAATAGATACGCACTATCATCCCAGCAGCATCAGATATTGTACACAGAACCTATGGAAACTGCTGGGAGCAGCTATCAAACCTAGGAAACAGAATATGCTACGAGATCATCAAGAAACATTTTTATTGTTTCATCATCTGATGTAGCACATATGCAAAGCAGCCTATTTCTTACCTATCCTAGCAGAACACAGTTCCTCTACTAAGAGAAAAAGAAAGCTGAGCACCTCTTTGCTCAGGCTGAGCCCCTTTTAGGATGACGATATACAGTATATGCTACTTTATAATTTTTAGTGGAAGCTACGTACTGTCTAAGGATTTACACACCCTTGACACCGTACAAGGAGAGGTCTGCTAAAATCTCACACACTATAATTTAGTTTTACTTTTTCCTTCTAAAGATACATGATACTGAGTAAATATATACAAAATTATTCTTAAAAGAACATTTTAATTAAGCACTTGACATTTGGGAAATACATGAGTTATAGATGCTTCTGAAATTTCAATTTGTGCATCTTTCTGTACATGTATGATAACATTTTCCAAGGATCATTTGACACATTTTGCACTCATTTTGCACACACAATGTACACAAAGACAACATTGCTAAGAGCTCTAAGGCTATTTTCAATTTTGCTTTTTCAATTATTTGAAGTCCTAACTTATTTGCTACTTAAACTTCATTTTTGAATACATTTTTGCAAGAGTTTTTGCAGTATTTTACACTGATATTCAGTAAAAGCTTCTACATCCAGAGAAACACTCTTTTATCACCCTGAACCTGCCAAGAGGTCCCTACAGCACTCAGAGAATGATCAATACTGTAGAAAACATCAGACACATCCAACTTCCTTTTTCTCCTTAAAGCATTAGCACATAGCGTATGTAACTTGATGCTCAAAAACTTCACATAACGTCATGACCCCTGACAATTCCATGTCATATTTGGCAACTTTCAAAAGCTATATGAAAGGCTACTTGAGTGGAGCAGATAAATATTAGTAGATTAATAGCAATATCTTTTTTTCTAAATAAAACTCAGTGTAAGTTTGAAAAAAAGAAATATATGTTGGTAAGTATTAGAGACACTTGAGTAGAGTCAGTTACTGTGTACAGCAGGCACTATCAATGTAACTAATTTAATCACTGGGACTAACTCAAGAAAAAATTCAGTTAATTGTGGTCTTATATAAGGAGTGACGTCAGTCCATGTCTCGGTACTGGAAAATAATCCAGCCTTGTGGGGCTTTTAAATCTGGCAGGTAGCAGACTGTCATGTTGACAAGGAGAAAGACTAAAAGCAAGAGCTATTTTATTTTTAAAGTTAGAATTCTCTGTTCAAAGTCAGGAGAGACCTAATATTTTTTCTTTTTCCTTTCTTTCCCTCTGCCAGTTTGGAATTTACACAGAGGCAATTGTTCTGGGTTCAGGTGTGGCAACTCTGGAACCCGGGCAATTTAAATTTTATTATTATAATTTCTTTCAAGTTGCAAATTGTGATATTGTTGATACAAAACACTAATACAAACACAAATCACTGTGAATGCAGCATTTATCATAGTGTTTTTCCTCAAAGAAATATTCAAGAAAAATGTAAGTAGTCCTTATTTCTTTATACTGCTTTTGGAAAATGTTCCTTGGGGTTCTTTTCCATTATGCATGTTGCTCTGTTATGTGAAATGGCTGGTCACTTGCTGTGCATTTTGGAGATAGGATGTGGAATTGAGAGACCAGTAAAGGTACTGGTCCAGTGATCTCACTTCTGTGACCATGCAGATGGCTGATTCATCTGTCTGGGCCTATGATGATGGGAAGAAGGGCAGATAGCAAAGAAAGATGTGGCTACAATACAACTGATCTAATATTGTTTCATGATGATGACAGCAAAGCTATTGATTGTTTATATGTTACCTGAGAGATTTCAAAGAGATCTTCACTGAGAAAAGCAAGCAGGTAGGAAAATCCATGTACAGCAAACTGAAAGGACCAGGACACATTCACCCAGTAGGCTGCAGAACCCAGTTTCCAGCCCTAATGTACTATTGAACTATGCTACTTTTTTGGTGAAGAAGAAAAAAATAGACACAGATATACTTGAATTACTTGGATTAGACTTTGATTAATTTCAGCACAATTTAATTCTTGATTCCAATAGAGCACTGACTCATCCGAGTCTGGAAATTGTGGCTGAACTGCTGGGAATGACACTTAACAATTCTTTACTCTCATTTCTGTAAACAGGACTTCTGTAACACCAGGCTGTGAGCACTGAAGATGTTCAGCAATTCATAGGATTTAAAACTAAGCCATCATGTTGAGCTCTAAGTAATTTGACGGGGAAAACTATTTGTCTGTCTCCTTTTGGAGGCTCCCTTCAAGGGCACGGACTTGGTTTTCCACTTATAAAAATTCCATTGTTCTCCTTTAAGTAGTGAATTGCGAGAAACAAAATTTTACTGGGCACTTCAATAAACCACTTTGAGCCTCTTGGCTTTGCAGACATGCAATGAATGAGTAATAAATGCTCTTTGTAGGATCAGAGCAATTGCCAGTGAATGAGATTACATGCCACTTCCTGCTACTGTCTATCTTGGCAGCACTCACACATAGGAACTCTAGAGGAAAATATTAGAATTATATTACTAGGGTTCTACACGTTTCTAATTGCTACTGTTATCTCCTGAAAACCAACATTTGCATTTCAGGTTCTACACCTCTCAAAATGTAGCATTTCAAAGAAAAATGCCTGAACATGCACAGTAATTCTATGTGAGGAAATTCAATTTTACTGAATTTTCTGTATTCATATTTCTGAAAAAGCTTTAAGCACTGCTTATATATTTTCCTCAAGGAATATCAGTCTGTGAATTCCTTTCTTTGAGAAATATGTTTGTTTCTGCACAAATATTATGGAAGAATACAGAATACCTAATAGTTTATCATTGAGATAAATGAGCAGAAGAGCTCTTTTCTTTCTCATTCCTAAGCATAGGCAAGTATATTCCCTTGTGCCATAAATCACAAATATGCAAGAAGTCCCACCAATTTTCCTATAAAATATACTTCCTTTGGATTTAACGTATAAAATATAAGCATTTTGTACTAAGACAATGACAATGCTTTTGTCACAGCGAGTGACTGAGCTACACAAACCAAGGGCAGCTGTAACTTGCGTTGCCAGCAACTTAAGCAGCTTTTCTTACCTTCTCATTCTGCTGTTCAATAAAAAATGCATACAGGTAGTTACCATGGTAATTCCCATCACATGATAATCATAAGCTGTTGCAGAGATCTAGACTGTCTTCTTAAAGAAGCATACATAGATGCATATAGATAGCAGATAATACATTTTAGATAAACTTCCTTGCTCAGTACATCTTGAATTAGATCAGGTATGAAAACATTAGCACAGAAAAGTCATGTCGGGACTTCCCAAGCTTGACAACTGTAACAGTGGAAACACACTTGATTGTAACTAGCTCATTGGGCACAAATGATTGATTAGATTTTAAAACCTCAGGACAGAAGTTGCATTACTTTCTTGTACAGTGCAAACAGTATTGCATATACTTTGTAAGTAATCATAACAAAAAGAACCGATTATTTCCTTTGCTTAATAGTCCTGACAGCACTTGACAGATATGCTAAGAACATACCTGTATGCCTTAAACTCATACAATCACACAGAAACAGCAGAATTAATCTGATTTTGAAATTCTGGGGCTTTTTCAAATATAGAAGTAACAACTTCCATTAGTAAAGCATGTGTTTTAGTCTTTGGTCACAACTTCAACACCAATGCCTGAAGAAAATATCCCAGTTACCCAATGAGAAAAAAGCATTTCAAGCTCAGGAGTATGCCCTTGCCTTAGCTTCTACATCTGAGAACACAGCTCTTTTTGCTTTTGAAGCAGCTTGTCTTTAAATGTGAAGCAATCTCTCTCTCGTCAGAAGACTCTCTCTCTAATGTTCTCAATTGGGTTGATCTAAAGCAATGCCTGGTGTGTGACTAGGCAAGGACATGAAAGGGTGGAAAAAAACTAAAAATGCTTCATTAAAAGATGTTTGCTCACATAGGTGGGAGTAGGAAGGAGAGGAGATGAAGGAGGTAGTGTGTGTGTGTGTGTGTGTGTATATCTGTCATCTATCTGTCTGTCTGTCTGTTTATCTATCTATCTATCTATCTATCTATCTATCTATCTCATCATTTTTCCTGTTTTGCTAGTGCAACTACTGAGTTTTTGTGCGGCTCGCAACATCCAGAGCAGAAAAGCCCATTAGGCAGCCTTGTTTCTGTTCTCTGCACAATAGAGGCAAAGAGGGGTTCTTCTTTTTCTATTTCACATCACTTACAACCTGCGACAGTGATTTTTCACAGAAGCTTTCTGCACGTTGGGCCAGATGTACAATAAAGAGTAGAAAGATGGGCTTGGTACAAAAGCCTGGCCTCTTCTTCCTTACCAACCATACAGAAACAATTCAATACAAAAAAGTTAAAGTGATATTACTGCTACTGCCTACCATAACGAATTATCACAAATTTCAAAGTACTGAAAATGCAAGTAATCTGGTGGATTTATCGTGATGATCCAGGGGCTGACTTTTCATCCCAAAGACATTGGCTCCTCAGCCAGATTAACTAAATTTACTTCATATGTCTACATCTGATATTTGAATCCATCTCTGAAATCTGCATCCTAGACCTTTCAAGGTCTCGTAATATCTCTATAGCAATTTTGGATGTATTTTTAAAAGCAAAATTCTTAAAATTATTTTAAAAGCTTTTAAAATCTTGCACAGTCAGGTACAACACTATACACTGCATTTGTGCATTCCACATGAATCTGCTGCTATTCTTGGTACTTACACCACATCACCTGATACGAGCAATGGTGATGAGATCCCATAACCATAAAAGCCTAGGAAAACTCTGAGTTTCTAAGTGGAACCAATATTGCATAAATAATCTGCTAAACACCCTGCTTTTGATTCTTCAAGGCCACATAAGTGAAAGCATCTGGATTTAAGCCAGTGGATGTGATGAACACAGGTGTAATAGGTTTAGTGTGAAAGCACTGCTGAGTAACTCATTTTTTCACTTTTCCTCAATTTTTAGTTAATTTTAAGGGGAAAAAAATATACACAATGGATTGTAGAGATAGTAGTGGAGTCCTGCTGAGAGAGTGTAGGTAATTTTAACTCGAAAGCCAAGACTGGTACTCTTTGTCAAGTGAGGGTAGAGAGAGAAAAGCAGAGCATAGCTCTAAGCAGGGACAGATATTAGCAACATTTGATTCTGTGTATAGGCAACTCTGCAAGGAATGGGGAACTTCAGCTTCTACCAGCATCTGAAGACAAGGGGGGGTCATAAGCACTTCACAAATGCTTTTTCCAACTTTGGAAAGGTTTGGGGTTCTGCATATTTTCTCTGACTCATTTCCATATCAGAGCAGACCGCATTTCCCCTGTTCATTGCTATAAGCTACTTACACTTAACAAAACTTAGTCTCAGGAAAATGTCAAATCTAATGAAAAAGAAAGAGGAAAAGTTATAAAAGAGAGAAAGTTGGCAACAAGTTCTCCTATGGGTCACATTCTCATAGGTTCTGCAAGTTCTTGTTTCTTCCACTAAAAAACATGCTACCACCTCAGCTGCTTCTGCTGCTGCCATTGCTGCTCTGGTTTGTGTCACCAGGGTATTGTCCATAAAAAGAACACCTCCTAAAGCAGTGCATAATATCAATGCTCGTTGACAAGGTGGAAAAACAGCTTTACTCTTGCAAAATACCAAAAGGGAACCTTTTCTTTCTTTACCATGAAGTGGATTGTGAAACAAATGGAGTATAATGATGTTGATGAAAAAAGAATAAATTATTTATTATGGCAATGTGATGTTCAAGGATAATTTTGAGAACATTACAATATACCATGGATCCAAAACCTGAGTAGAGTCGAGAAAAGGTTTTGAGGTCCTCTAAAATGAACTCCAACACTGAGAACCCTGAAGAAAGAGGAAATGCCACTGACTTGTAAGTGAGATATAATCAGTACAATGGACTTTGTTCTAGCTCTTGGAAAGATGATGAGCCGCAATTTACCAGATTAACCACTGGGGAGTGGCTGAAGCCTGGGACAGTGTAAGATAAGGACTAAAGTACAAACTCACTTAAAATTTATAAAAGTTAGAATATCAATTGTCTAACCCTCTGACCAATGAGATCCTGAAACATCTTTCTGCATGGATGTTGAGGAGAAGAAAACAAGTACTTTTAAGATGAAACTCGATTATTCTATGTGTGTATGCAACAGGGTTGTCTGAATAGCAGCAGAGTACACATGAAGATTCACAAATTTACCTCTAGTACTTGCAATATGCAGGATTATTTTTAAAGGATCAAAAAGTAGCCATGGGAAATATTCTTAATACAGGCCTCTCAACATCACTTCACAGCTGCAGCATGATGTGTTGCTGGTTGGGTTTTTTGGGCTCTGATTGGTTTGGGTTTTTTGGTTTTGTTTTTTTTTTTGGTTTGTTTTTTTTTTTTTATGTTTGTTTGTTTGTTTTTCCAGTAAGCTGGATTCTGTTACAGAGATAGTAGTCTTTGGTTTTCTTTCACAGTTAATTCCTGAGGCAGAATTGCTAAGAATTGATCATGGGGCTGAATAAAAGTTGTTCCACGTTACTGACCAACTGATCATTACAATGCTGTTCACTGGACCTGCTATTGCTTTGGAGCTAACATATATGGCTCTGTTTGGCTTTTGGGTCTAGACCAAGTATGGCAATACTAGGCAGTTTTCTGTAACTGCTGGTTCAAACTGACAGGTACAACATTATCTGTTCTCTTTTTACCCAGTATGTTTTCTGGTCATGAAAAAAAGTTTTTATTCTCTAAATAACCAAACACATCTTCTAACTTTCAAAAATATCCAGAAGTCTAGGAGGATGAAGATGAATCATTTGACACACACATATTTCAGTGAACATGTGGGTGGACGCCAGAATGTTTTACCCTTACTGCTGTTAACTGTCAGGCTACAAAATTATCAGGTATCAAAATTATGTCATTGATTCCACAGAATCTCCACTAACAAAATCTGCCAGGTGATGACTAAAGAATTATTCTGAGATTTGGAGGATTTAAATCGAGTCCTGTGTTAGGATATAGGCTTCCTGTGTGATCTCGTGGATGTTACTAAGGTCATTCAAATGTGATGCAGAAAATCTATGCTTTCTCCTCTGCATGACAGGCTTTGGTTCCAGTTCTCCCAGAACAGTTGTCTAGTCATCAGGGAATAAGGTTTGGTTTGGGCACAATCTTTTAACCCATCTTCACTTCTGTAGCAGTTCCACGTGCAAGGAAGGATTACAGAACACAACAGCCACACTTGTTCAGACCACAGCTGACTGCTTTGACTCCAACAATAAACAAAAGCGAGCACCTATGGAAGAGTACAAACAAGGCAGGCATATGCAATATTTCCCTGTTAATATTTTCCTAGCCTCCAACAATTTTCAGCTTGGAAATTTTCCAAGGCCTGCTCGTATTTGTCTACTAAGTAATCCTTAATGAATCTCTCTTCCAAATACTTAATAGTCTCCTCTTGACACAATATGTTTTGTCATGCAAAATGTCCTAAAGCAAAGACTTTCACAAGTCTAACACAACTTCCTTCTTGGTTTTGGGGGTGCTTTGTTTTGTTTTTTCCCCAGCCTAATTTGATGGTCCTGATTGCTTGTGCTGGACATCAGAGGACCATAACTGTCCATTATATTTATGATGTCAGCAAACCATGGATAGATTCCATGGTTTAATGTAGTTTTCTCTTTCATTCTCTTGTCCTATTCTACCAATTCCTAATGTTTGATTTTCTTTCTGACTTTTGCTGAGCACTGAGTGCAGCATGGCTCTCTATACCATGATTCCCATGCCTTGTTCCTAAATGGTAACGGTCATCTCAGAGCCCATCATATTATATATGAAGGTAGGACAATCTCTCTCACGTGCAATATGTTACGTATAATACACCCAAATTCTCATACATAGTTTATATAGAAATAGTTTAGTCCAGAACCGAGAACCAGAAATAGTAACACAACCAGTGTCACATAGAAAAGAGAAATCACATTCCTAATACACACTCCACTAAATAATTAATTTGTTATATTACTTATTGATTGGAAATAAGAAACATATCTCACCCTTCCTAATTTAATGCTTTCACTAGGCTGTAGGCTCTCTCCCTTGTCTCAAACATGCCTTCTCTCTCTTGCAGACCGCCATAAATATTTAATTGTTCAAGCCAAGTGGGACAGCTTCAGGCAGGAGGCACTGATAACATATTATTCCACAGTATTTTACTGGCTGATGACTAAAAGTAGAAGGAAGGGAGAGAGAAAAAAATAGAAGGAAGAGAGAAGAGAAGGAGCAGGAATGGGGGAAAGAGGGTGAGAGGGAAAAGAAAGAGAAAGGAGAGGGAGAAGGAGGGAGGGAAGAAGTTAACATTTGTTAGACAAAAGAGGGAACTGAATTCAAGTCTATAGCCCACATTAGTCCTTGTACTACTGAGCTATTAGATAAATTTTGGAGCATTTGCTCCTGCTATCTTTTGAAATAAAATTGACCTCACCTCAGAAAAAAGCTGAAATGCTTGAATCCCAGGGAGAGTTCAGAACTGGCCTGAGAAAAGTAACTGATCAGTATGCCTGGCAGCCTTTTCATTCCTGGATAGGAGATGAGTTCAAGCTATGTCTTTCTCATCGTGATTTCCTCTTGGCATTTTACAGTTCCTTGGTCAGTACTCTAGCTTTTGCACAGCATATTATGACTAAGCCTGACTCTTCTTGCGTTCTGCCGGGCCTGAGGGACTTTGGCTGCGGTTTCCATTCAGCAGCAAAGCAAACAAGTTAGGACCTGCCAGGTGTGGCATTATGAGACCCAAGATCCCCGTGCCACTGTAGTCTCTGTGTCTAACTGAAAATCGACTGGATTTAGGTTCAACAGTCTGAAGTCTGATCTTCAAAGTTATTAGACTCCTATTAAATAGAAATAAAATGGCTAATTATTTTTTAAGATCTTGGAGTAAATTTTTTTTTTTTTTTTTTACGATGACACTTAAATTCCCAAATGGACTAGATATTGAAGCACGTTAAGAGCCCTCACATCAGTTCAATCAATTTCCAACATGTAAGGTTAGTATGGCAATGCTTTCATTGATGTTTCATTTCTATCTGGATTTTATACTTTTTTGGGGATATAGATGGTTTGATACTGTATGTACAGTACAGTGGGGTAGTGTAGTGGGGTCCTAATCACAGTTATGGTCTATAGTAACTTTGGGAATATAGGGGCCACCTGCTTCAGTCATGTCTGAGCCTTTTTAGTCACTGTTATCTACTTTTATGATGTCTTTCTCTCTCATAGAGAGAAAAACACTTTCAAAATGGTGGTAATGTGTGGACACCACTGCTGGCACAATCACTTAAAATATTTGCTTCCTGAAAAGTGAAGAAGAAACCTGAATAAAATCAGCTGTCCCTTAAGGTGCTTTGAAAATGCAGGCGTATGGGATTTATATGTTCATTTCCCATTGAAATAAAAAGGAAATAGTCAAATACCCTGTGCAACTTTGAAAACTGTACCTTAAGATTTATGACAATGTCTAAAAAGCTAAAAAGGAAATTATTTCCCCAGCAATAATATGTATTATTGATCTCTGTATTTAGCTGTATTTTCATTCTTCAGCAAAGAAGAAAATATTGGTAAGCCTACTGATTATATTTTTTAGTATTCCTGGCAAATATAGGATTGTTTTCATTAGTGGCAAAACTACTTTTGCTCAGCTATGCACTGGGCATTCTGTGCTAAGCTGTAATGCAAGTTAAAAGCTTTTCTTGGGTATGCAAAACAGTTTATTATTACTAACAGTTACACATGGCCAAGTTTAGTTAAAGAAATATGGCTGAATTTAAAGGCCACAAACCCTCCAAAGACCTAAAAATTATCAATTCTTTAGGGGGTTCTGGCGATTTTAAGTATGTTTCTGCAATACAGAAATCTGATGTGGATTATAAAAAGAAAACAGTGCCCTAATAGCTTACAGTATTATTTTACCTCACAAAATTGTGTAATTCAATGTGTACACTCCATAACATGGGGCCAAAATCTGCCCTTCTATGTGTCCCCATTGACTTCAACATTATTTAAATTGTTGAAAACAGAAAGAAAGCTATTATAAATTTTTGAGGCTGTAACATACTTTACTGTAATGACATGTATAGTGTAAGCATATTCTGTACAACACAGCAGACTTTTCAGATGGGCCAAGTCTACCTCCAGCTCCAAAGGTGTAGAGGCCTCCTGGCAATGAACCAGGGCAATTCTCCTAAATGAGGGATTACTGCATTTGAGCACCCCCACCAAATTAAGGATCACTATATTTTAGTGCAACATTTGAGCATATGGAATTTGAGGATCCAGAATTTAATATCTAATCTTTAACATTCACAAAGTATTAGTCAGGCCTTAAAAGCTAATGGTTTAGGGGAAAAAAATAATCATTTTCACGAGTTAAAATTTAGTTTAATCAGCTGTTTGCCTGTGCTGTGTTTTTTTGCTTTTAGCTTTCTGGATCATAACAATGTCATTACATTATGCTGTCCAGCTTTCTTCCATATGTATGAGGACTTGAAATTGGCTTTTTTTTTTAAATGAATGGCTGGAGCACCTCTGCTATGAAGACAGGCTGAGAGAGTTGGGGTTGTTCAAGCTGGAGAAGAAAAGGCTCCAGGACAACCTTATAGCAGCCTTCCAGTACCTGAAGGGGTCTACAAGAAAGCTGGAGAGGGACTATTTACAAGGGCATAGAGTGACAGAACAAGGGGTAATGTCCTTCAGCTGAAGGAGGGTAGATTTAGATGAGATATTAAGAAGAAATTTTTCATTGTGAGGGTGATGAGACACTGGCACAGGTTGCCCAGAGAAGCTGTGGATGCCCCATCCCTGGAAGTGTTCCAGGCCAGGTTGGATGGGGCTTTGGGCAACCTGGGCTAGTGAAGGGTGCCCCTGCCCATGGCAGGGGGGTTGGAACTAGATGATTTTTAAGGTCCCTTCTAACTCAAACCAGTCTATGATTCTGAGATTCTACAATTCTATGATTCTATGGAAGTTTGTGATGCTTGCTTACCTATCTGAATTAAGAGGCTAGTTCTTGAGCAAAACTGCTAAGCATGGTTATGTCTTTGCTAAAATGCTGACAGTTCAATTAAAGATAGTTATCTCAGTGTTGTCTTTAACAATTTCTCAAGGAGGATGTGCTCAGGCCATATTGGCTACATACATTAGGGTTCCACCTCTTAGTTACCCTGAGAACAGAACGGAACCCCATCCAGCTTAGTTGTTCATAGAGCTGATTCTAAAGCCTGTGATGTATTATCAAGTCTTTGCACCAGTGTGGCATATACTATAATCTGTAGAAATGCTAGGACTTGTAAAATATTTTTACAAAGGTAAAGTTCACTATTTGCAAAGAGTCATAAACAGATGCTGCAGGACTATAGCTTTGTGTATGCAGAGAAGCAGAAACAATACAGAGAAATTAATGCTCTCCATTGAATACACCTTCCATGGAACCTTTCTATGGAGTCAGAGCCAAAGGTTTTCCAGTTTGCTTCCAATAGCAGAGTCCTGACATTAAAGAGAAGGGATTTTTTTGGCAAGAACAACTAAACTAAATCAAAAGGAAACTGTTGTTTAGAAAATATTTAATTGAAATATTTTGCATAACAATGCACTTCTTTGCCAAAAGCTGAAACACTCTGATTTCATTGAAATATCATCTAGCTGAAAAATTAAAAGAAGTGTCAAGAATAAAGCATCCTGTTTTGGCACTTCTGAACTGAAAGTCTGTAGTTTTTCTTACACACAGAGTGGAAGCAAAATAGAATGTTTCAAAACATCTTAATTTTTTTCCAGAATTTTCATTTTAGAAATTCCAAAATTTAGATGGTTTTCCCCTAAGTGGAATAAAAATAACTACTGAAATCTTAATCTTTCCACAGACTGGATTTTCTGTCTTCTGTGTAGCATTCAAAGTATTCCACCAGCTCAAAAAAGAATGACCATCTTTGGTCTACATCCTCATTGGACTGGTGTGCTGTGAAATAATTAAAAACTGTACTATTGAGCTGCAATTTCCAATCTCCTGGGAGAATGAAAAAACCAGTGTCACATGAGGGCAGTAACACATCCATGGCATAACTTTAAATTTCCACAAGAGTCTTGATTACACTTTCAAAAATGCTAGCCCTAAGATCTGTACTACATTATATTAGATGACCGGCTTGTTGTTCGGCTGTCCTAAGCTCAAAGAACAAAACCAAAGCAAATAAACAAACCAATAATGTCTTGAACTATACTAAAATAACAAGAGTGTCGGGAACCCGAATAAAATCATTGTATAGCCTCATGGTACTCTTGTAGCTAGTTCTTGTGTGTCTTCAGCTTGCTCACATAATTAAAGGCAGGTAGCATAAGGTCATGAAAGGAAATCTTTTTCCTCAATGTGCAAAGAAAATACTGATTATATATACATTTCTTAAACCAGCTGGTTTGACCACACCTATGAGTTCATGCTACTTATTACAAATGAAAACCATATGTAAGGAGAATAAAGACACGTAGATTTGTACACACTGGATGGTCATACAGCTAATAAAAAAAGATTTGTGGTTCAACATAATTGCCATATGTTTTTTAAAAAATAAACGTAGGTTATTCTACAAACATATTCTACACATTTATAAATAATTGTAGGTTTTCCACCATATATCCCTTTCTAGGTAAGCTCTTTACTAACTGGAATAATGTTAGCATAAAAAGGCAAATTAATCTTAAACAACTCTTTTTTGTTGAAAATTAAAAAGGTAGGGTTTTTTCCATTAGGCAGAGAGATTTCAGCAGTATTTGCTTATCCTGTGTTTCCTACTTCTGTGGGTGCAGGGTAGGTACAACGTATTAGAGCATTTGCGCTTCTAACTGAATTCATAGATACTGGCAAGCTTTGCTCATTTGTCAGAATGCTCTTTGCTCTGCTTGGTTTCACAGTAGCTGTGAAACTGGTCTCCAAAGCCTATGCACACCACAGATATTTATGCATATAGAGGGATGGAAGCAAGAGAAAGCTTTCAAAGAGGGGGCTGGCTGTTCCCATCTGGAGCTCTAAATGAGGAGCTTTAGCCTCACTTTGCCCCACAGGGACATGCACACCAGTGCAGTGAGGTTTCCTATACATCTTGTTAAGCCAGCATTAGATTGAAAAATGCCCATTTTCATCCACACGCCACCATCTCCTGAGCCCTCGAGCTTGTCCTCGGGTCTCATAAAATACTTGCTTCCACCTGTTTCCACCAGTATCCCCCAGAGTTTACCATGAATTTAATTGCCTGCCAGTTTTTATGTCTGCTTAAACTACAAGNCTGAAATCTTAATCTTTCCACAGACTGGATTTTCTGTCTTCTGTGTAGCATTCAAAGTATTCCACCAGCTCAAAAAAGAATGACCATCTTTGGTCTACATCCTCATTGGACTGGTGTGCTGTGAAATAATTAAAAACTGTACTATTGAGCTGCAATTTCCACTCTCCTGGGAGAATGAAAAAACCAGTGTCACATGAGGGCAGTAACACATCCATGGCATAACTTTAAATTTCCACAAGAGTCTTGATTACACTTTCAAAAATGCTAGCCCTAAGATCTGTACTACATTATATTAGATGACCGGCTTGTTGTTCGGCTGTCCTAAGCTCAAAGAACAAAACCAAAGCAAATAAACAAACCAATAATGTCTTGAACTATACTAAAATAACAAGAGTGTCGGGAACCCGAATAAAATCATTGTATAGCCTCATGGTACTCTTGTAGCTAGTTCTTGTGTGTCTTCAGCTTGCTCACATAATTAAAGGCAGGTAGCATAAGGTCATGAAAGGAAATCTTTTTCCTCAATGTGCAAAGAAAATACTGATTATATATACATTTCTTAAACCAGCTGGTTTGACCACACCTATGAGTTCATGCTACTTATTACAAATGAAAACCATATGTAAGGAGAATAAAGACACGTAGATTTGTACACACTGGATGGTCATACAGCTAATAAAAAAAGATTTGTGGTTCAACATAATTGCCATATGTTTTTTAAAAAATAAACGTAGGTTATTCTACAAACATATTCTACACATTTATAAATAATTGTAGGTTTTCCACCATATATCCCTTTCTAGGTAAGCTCTTTACTAACTGGAATAATGTTAGCATAAAAAGGCAAATTAATCTTAAACAACTCTTTTTTGTTGAAAATTAAAAAGGTAGGGTTTTTTCCATTAGGCAGAGAGATTTCAGCAGTATTTGCTTATCCTGTGTTTCCTACTTCTGTGGGTGCAGGGTAGGTACAACGTATTAGAGCATTTGCGCTTCTAACTGAATTCATAGATGCTGGCAAGCTTTGCTCATTTGTCAGAATGCTCTTTGCTCTGCTTGGTTTCACAGTAGCTGTGAAACTGGTCTCCAAAGCCTATGCACACCACAGATATTTATGCATATAGAGGGATGGAAGCAAAAGAAAGCTTTCAAAGAGGGGGCTGGCTGTTCCCATCTGGAGCTCTAAATGAGGAGCTTTAGCCTCACTTTGCCCCACAGGGACATGCACACCAGTGCAGTGAGGTTTCCTATACATCTTGTTAAGCCAGCATTAGATTGAAAAATGCCCATTTTCATCCACACGCCACCATCTCCTGAGCCCTCGAGCTTGTCCTCGGGTCTCATAAAATACTTGCTTCCACCTGTTTCCACCAGTATCCCCCAGAGTTTACCATGAATTTAATTGCCTGCCAGTTTTTATGTCTGCTTAAACTACAAGACCTTTAAATAATTTATGTCCTAATTACTGTTCATCATTTTTTAACTAGAAGGCTCAATTCCATTCACACAAAAGAAAATTCATGGGATTCATTCTGAGGAAATACTTTCAAGGAGCCATATAAAAATAGCAAGTGTGATCATGGTTTTGAGAAATGAACTTAAACTTACTCTAATAAAATGTCATAAAAATATTAATCATTCCCTCCTGCTATGGATCATAGTCATTTTAGCACAGCTTCTATTAAATAAGTTCATAGTTCATGTGAAATGTAATACCTCAGATTTCTGGGAGACCTTATTTATTGATCATCTCATTCGGGGCTACCATTCTGCTTGCAATTTATATTCCTTTCTCCCAAGCAGCAGGATTAAACCCAACTGATGTTTCAATCAATCTCAACTAACACAACCTCAGGCTATCAAATTCATCTGCAATAATTCGGAGCAGAAGCCTGCAATGCCTCTGAGCCACAGTTCAGAATTAAACTTCTCTTTTTTGAAAGGGAGAGTGATTTTTTTTTTTCCAGGACTACAGTATTTTCAAGTACAAGCAAATAATGCTTAAAGTTGCTCTATGATTTGTGGCAGGGCATCTTAGGGAGAGAGGAAATCATTCTAATGGAGTGTTATAAGTTTCTTGAGTTCAACAAGTTAATAGAAGACACATGTCTGGAATGATTTTGCTGTTAGCATTTTGCCTGAGAAATACACACAAAGGAAAAACAGAAGATGAAATTATAGGACAAGGGTAGACTAAAGGCTTTTGAAGTTTTACTGTTGCTACCAGGAATAGCTGTAACTCTTTTACAGGTTTATGGTATTTCTGTTAAGCATATCCTGGCCAATATTTTAAAAATCTGATTGTGTATCCATGCATGATTGCTTCTCTGCTTTTGCCCAACTGGGCCTATTTAACAGAGTAGGGGCCAAAAATTCCAATGGTCTATGCATCCAGAAGCTCCAAAAATGAATTCCTTGTGAATTTGAAATATATTTGATTTTGTAGACAGAATTAGGAGTTATAGGAGACATTGGTTATTAAAATGTTTACTTAAGAAAATAAAACTGTTAGATGTTGACCACTGTAGAAAACAAGAACAAAAATAATATGACTGCTCGAACATATTTTTGTATAACTTTACTTAAATGAGTAGTGCAAATTTATGATTAAATTTGTCACTATACAGATGTTCAACCTCTGGCTGTGGGCTGGATCTGACTCACCAAGGTAATTCAATGCCTGCTCTCCAACTCCCTCTTCCCAGGACACCCTTCAGGCACAGCCTATCACACACCCTATCTGGCCTGCAGGGTCCTGCAGTGCCACATCCTCGCCCAGAAAAGGTGCTTATAGCATCATTGGATGAGAACCTTATGGTACTTGTAGTCATGAAAACAATGCTGTGTTTGCTGCTGCACACCCCGGTGTACGTGCATTGCATGCTGGTGCCTGTCGGCATTGGGTAACGTAAGAGATACTCCTCTAGTCATGTAACGGGGGGAAGGAGAATATGTGGCTCTGCATGAGTTTCAGACTATTGGTGTTTGCCTTTACGCACAAGATTGGGTAGAACTGGAACAGCTGGGAAAAAAGACAAAAATCTTTAGGTGAATCCACTCAGTTGTGATCATAAGTTATAGAGGAGATAAAAAATTTTCCATCTAATTTTCTATACACCTTTTGGAGCGAAGGTGCTACACAAAGCAAACCCCAAAGCCCAGTACATTCAATGACTGCATATTTAGATTACAGAAGTCATTTCTCAGTTGCCCACACTTATCTTGATTAATACCTCATCACATGTGAGCTTTGGCAAGCCTAGGCTCAGGAAGCATGGTTAAATTTTTCATCTAATACTGGAAAAAGGTGGCAAAGATTTCTGAGCCGATTTTCTTCCCCAGCTTTCTCCAAATGCCTCGCAGACATTCTGCATTTTCCCTTCAGGAGAGGCAACATATGGAAATAATACGGGGCAGATCTCACTCCAAGCCACTTTTATGCTCTTTGAAACCTGACTGTTCAGGCAATAAAAGTATTTCTTGACACAACTGCTCTCAGCTACTATGTTCTTGTTAAAGCAGTCAGTTGTTTTCAGCCCAGACGGAATAAACACAGTGACCCACATACTCTTTGGCCTCACAGATCGATCTCTCCCCGTACCCCCAGCCAAGGCATACCATTCCTCTATTGGTGTCTGTCAAGAAACCAGTGTACAGTCACTGAGGGCAGCTTGATGCAGTGCAAATTCTCAGTGCTGGGTGACAATGAAGTCTTTTAAAGGCAGCTTAATAGTTTCCGCTTGTTTCCAGAGAAATATATGTGTACCAAGATACAATCCGAATCCTACTTTCACATCTTCTGCTCAAGCGTGGAAGTATCATGCCTGCAGAAGAATATTTTGCATGATTTCAAACACACAGGTGGATTACTGGGGCACTCTTTAAGGCTGAATAAAGAATTTCATACTTAGGTAGACTCTTCTGAACTTTTATCATTAAAATTAAAAGGAAAGATTTTTATTGCCATATTGCATCAAATATGAGACTTTTGCTTTCACCGTATCTCTGGTTTAAAATCAGATAGTTGTATTCATTACTGAAAGTATTGATGTGAATTCATAAAGGGAAACAGTGTATGCAATTTGTTTAGCAATGATAATACTGCTTTGCCAAATGTTTCATCCCAATAATTTTTGCACCAATAAGGGAAGTTAAGAGGATGTTGCTGTAATAAATTATTTTTTCTGAGAGGGATTAGAGTCCTCTGATGGTGCCCCATGTGTTGTAATAACCCTGGGCTACAACAGTTTCATCATACCATGGTATCCTTCGATTTATTGCTTAGCTAATGGTCTTTAGAGGGGAGACTTGCTAATAATTTTAATTAACTCCACATACAGTTCAACATGGATAGCATTATGTGTACCATCACATTGTAAACTTCTAACAGCCCAAAACACTGACCAAGCAGCAGGCCTCATTCACAAGGAATTAATCATTATCTAAAGGTAAGGATAATGTTCGGATAGAAGGACGCCCATTAGGATACATGACTTGTGTATCTTAAAGAGACAGAGACTTTAAAAATTATTTAGTAGTTTTTTACAAGACACAAGATCACACATCATTTCTTACACAGCAACAACAACAAAAATCTAACTAACTAGTTAAAAAGGCAGAACTCTCAATTATAGCTTAAAAAAGACGTGGCACATGATGGAAAAAACCAGCTAGTTACTTCGTGGTGCATACTAAATCTTTTTTTTTGTCAAGAGAACTGATAATGGAATATGAGCTGCAGAATCCTGATTTCTGTGAATATTACAAAAAAAAAACAACAACAAAACAAAACAGGTATGTGTTTAATGGTAACATTAAAAATAATGTACCTTGAAAAAAAAATCAGTTAATTTGTGCAACACATCCATGCAAGATATAAGTGGGTTTTAAATTTCCTTATGTGAACTGTGTTTAATCACTGACAGAAAATTCGACCTTGCACTAGGAAAAGAACTCGACTCATTTTGTAGGAGCTAATTTGTCACCCAATTTTGCAAGTAGAACTCTAAGTTTTCAATGCCAGAATAAAGAATACTGAAAAGATAGAAGATTGTTGACACCATTGGTCTGCTTCTGCCTGAAAACTTCCTACTCTCAAAGCCTGCTTTCTTTGAGAGAGACTTGTTGTCTCTCTAACAAGTCCACTAAGAAGTAAGCAATTTGTGCATTTGCTCATTTAGTGTAAAAGACTGCCTTAAAGGAATAGGGCCAAAAGAGTTATCAGTTCATCCCTGTTTCATAACTTCTATCTTGTTAAAACTCTATTTTTTTATTTATGTCTTTGTGGACTCTAATGTAAAGTGTTTTGAAAGGTAAAGGAACAGAATCCATAACTAGTATCCATAGCTAGTTAGAATAGAATCATAGAATCATAGAAACACAGAATCATTAAGGTTGGAAAAAAACTTTAAGACCATTGAGTCCAACCATTAACTTAGCACTGCCAAGTCCACCACTAGACCATGTCCCTAAGTGCCACCTCTGCCCCTCTTTTAAATATCTCCAGGGATGGTGACTCAACCACTTCCCTGAGCAGACTGTTCCAGTGCTTGACAACCCTTTCAGTGAAGAAATTTTTCCACTGGTGCGGCCTCACCAGTGCCAAGTACAGGGGGATGATCATTCCCTAGTCCTGCTGGCCACACTATTTCTGATACAAGCCAGGATGCTGTTGGCCACCTTGGTCACCTGGGCACACTGCTGGCTCATATTCAGCCGGCTGTTGACCAACATCCCCAGGTTCTTTTCCACCAGCAGCTTTCCAGCCACCCTCCACCAAGCGGGTAGCATTGCTTGGGGTTGTTGTGATGCAAGTGCAGATCCAGCACTGAGCCTTGTGGACTCTCATACAATGGGTCTCGGCCCACAGCAATGCAGTACGCTACGTGGTAGGATGGCACAGATCCTAGTAGCTTCCTCTGGGTGTATCCTGGTTTGTGCCCTAGATGTGAAAGTATTTGGCAAACTTAGATTTGTGTTTTTATTTTTAAAACCAGTCTTTTACTACTCAGGGAGAAGTTCTTAGACATGATGGTGATTTCAGTGACCCAACTGTTATAAGAAATCACTAACAATCATGATATTGCCATGTAGAAAGGGGGAAGATAGATATACATGTAATGGCATAGATTTAACTTTCAAGTTATGAAAAAGTTAATTTTAGTGATGTGCCTGAATCTGTCTGTAGTTAGGGCAGAAAATCCGTTGACTTCAAAGGCCACCCAAAACCAATGTGCATTGATCGAAACAAATTTGGCTTCAATTAATACACTAGATTATACTGTAAGCTTCAAAATTAAATCCTGCATTTTATCTAGCTACTGGGATTTTAAAGAAAATGCTGAAACCCTAAACCAAGTGCAGTGAGAGTTGGCAGGGGGGCACAAGCACTGACTCTAACACATTTGAACACTCTTATTTAAATTGCTGACTGTTATTATATACTGAGTGATGAGGATTTAAATGTCAATTTTATCAACTACTTCCCTCCACTGAAGGAAAAGCAGCATCATACCATTAAGATGCTCTAATCTCCTTTGCAGGATAAATCACATTGGAACTATATTTAGGTCGACGAGATAGACATCTTTATTCCCATTCATTCCAAGTAAAGGGTACAGAAGACCAAAATGACTACTGGGATTTTTGAGCATGAGCAAAATGATGTTAGTATGGTAGATTTATTCTCATTCTAGTCACGTAACTATTGCCGCTCATGGCATACATAAAAAACAAAAACAAAAACAAAAACAACAACAAAAAAAACCAAAAAACAAACTTGTGGATTTGGTCTAAGAATGACAGGAAGAACGCTGAGAGAAAGATACAGTGCTGTGTACTTCTTAATTATAAAGAAAACACAACAGAATTAAAGACCACATTTGAAACATAAAGATCAGACTCTGATCCTTCTCTGCTAGAGATCAGATTTATGTATTTTTTCACCCAAAAACAGTGAGCAAAGAATTATTTAGTTTGCAGGTCTTGCTGTACTGTAAAAGTAGGCACAGACCCAAAGACTAGCCACATATCCAAACTTCAAAATACCCATCTAATAACAGTTTCTGATTGATTTTCCTTGTCACTCAAACAGATCTAGTGAAATTGTAGACTTGTTTTGCTCATTGGTACAGAAAGAATATTGTCTCTTTACACAGATGAAACCAAGTGAAGCAAAGGACAAAAGGTGGAACATTGTATTACTCTAAAGGTATTTCATAATTGTCTGAGGCATTCCAATTTAATCAAACCCACCTAATGTTATTGGTAGCCCCATGCAGTGTTGATTTAATCAAACTGATACAGAGCACTTGAAATTGAGGCCTGGTTCAAGTAGCTTCCTCAACTATAATTTATTTTCCTTGAAGCTGGACATATTAGTTTCCCACACTTTGACACTTCTGATAATGAAAACATCAATAGCTGGGTACAGTTGTAATGAACATATGAATAAAAGGAAGGATCAGCCTCTCTCTCTGTTACAGATACCTGGGGAGAGTGGGCCACTTCCGAGTGGGACACAGGAATCTGATGCCAATGTAAAGTTATGCAGCTGGGATGGAATAACCCCGTGCAACCCAGGCTGGGTACCACTGGCTGTGAGAGATCTCTTTGCACAATGAGAGATGGGGGTCCTGGTGGACAAGCAGAACGTGAGCCAGCCATGTATTCATCCAGCAAAACAGGCCAATGACACCAGGCTGTGTCAGCAAAAGTGTAGCCAGGAAGCCGAGGGAAGGGATTTCCCCCCCTCTTTTCAGCATTTATGAGATGGCATCTGGAGTAGTGTCCAATTTTGGATTTCCCGGTTTGAGAAAGACATTGACATACTTCAGCTAGCCTAGTGGAGAACCATTCATGTGGGCAGTGGACTGAAACATGTTATGTACTAGGAGAAGGTGGGTGTATTCAGAGAAATGGGTTTGGGAGAAGGCTAAGAGTGGATCTTATTGCTGTCTTCAACTGCCTCAACAAGCGATAGGACCAGGGGGAATGGTCTGAAGTTGCGCCAGGGCAGGTTTAGGTTAGACATTAGGAAAAATTTCTTCACAGAAAGGGTTGTCAGGCTCTGGAATGGGCTGCCCAGGGAGGTGGTTGAGTCCCCGTCCCTGGAGGTATTTAAAAGAAGGATAGATGAGGTACTTAAGGACATGGTTTAGTGGTGGGATGGCAAGGTCAGGTTAGCGGTTGGACTTGATGATCTTAAAGGTCTTTTCCAACCTAGATGATTCTATGATTCTATGCCTGTTGGGAGGATAGAGTCAAAGTCTTAGGGGTCTACACCAGTGGAACTAGACACAATGGGGAAAGTTGTAAGAATGGAAATTGTCATCACCTATTAGGAAATTTGTTTTCACCACAGAAGTAGTTAAATACTCTTAGTAGTTAAAACGCTCAGAGAGGCTGTGAAATCTCTGGAGAGATAGTCAAATCCTTGGAGATAGTCATAACTTGACTGGATAATCTTCTCAGCAACCAAGCCAGGTCTAAACTGACTCTGCTTTGAGGGCAGTGGGGCTGCACCCAATGATCTCCAAAACTCCCTTCCAGTTTGTAATATTCTATGTTTCTGTGATTGTGTTGGATTACATCCCCTCAGATCCAGGTCACCACGGGTCTCCTCCTTGCGGCAGTCAGTTGGATCCCACTTTGCTTTATTGCTGACAAGCTCCTTATGGACCAGTACTCTGAAGTGTGTCAGGGCACGGGATCAAACACTGGCATAAAATTGTTTGTAGTGTTTAATCGCTAGGACTCTGTCTGACACAGCTTTGTTCAGTGCCAGCCAGCATTCTCAAAATGCTTGGGCATGATATGAGGCACAGCATTGGGCAGGGATAATTCTCATCATGCAGTATGAGCCAAGGCCACCTCTAAAGGGAGGAACAAAATATAGCCATATAGATTTGAATCCTGCTGTACCAGAGAAAGGGTCTTTGTCTATTTTGCTTGCCTTGACAAAGCCAAAGGGAGGAAGGCTTCCTTTTTTATGAACTCTCCACAGGCAATGTCTTTATTTTCCAGAGATCTCATCTGCTAAATAATGCTCAAACACAGTAATTTCAGTATAATTGAAAATAATAATTTCATGTGCCTTTTCTAATGAAGTAAAATGCTAATTTTACAAGTGAGTTATAAATGAGCATGTCTCTAAAGTTTCCAAATGAAATATTCATCAGAGTTCAAGATTATAGCAAAATTAGAACAGTAATATTGACTAGTCACAATTGAACACTAATTGCTTGTCACATTGTGATGGATGCTTTTCGTTATATACATAATTATATGTATATAATATGCTGTAGTACTACTGTTCTGTAATGAAGAGTCTGATTTTCTGAGGTAATACATTTATAGCTTAATAGTATGAAAAAGCAATGTATTGATTATTTTAAAATCGCAGCAGAATTCTCCCCTGTGACTAATTGTGTATTCTGATGTTCTTCCAGTCTTACATCCTTCTGCAGAGCTCCCATGAATCTTTAATTCCCTTCTAACTCAGTGATGCCAGAATCACTTTTCATCATCATACCCACTCAGCTGAATTCCAATGATCTCCACAAAAACAGAGTCTCAAAATATATTTCTGAGATTGATTGCTTCACAAGTTATGGGCTATAATAAAAGAACATTAAGTTTCATTACCCCACACACTCTTGTGAAAGGATTTTCAAACAATATTTCCTCTGATTGTTTCAAATGCTTGGGAGCATAACAAGGTGGCAAAATAAAAGCCCTTTCAATATCAAAACAGATACTTTGGAAAAGTTCTTTCCCTTAAACTGGTAATTTTTAAGAAGTTCTTTCACTGTAGAAATATTTCACTAAAATTGTAAAGAAGAAGGTTTCTATATATAACATGATTTTTTTTTCTTCCTCTTTGACACACGTTGTCTTTTTGCTGGTCATAACCTTTCATTTATGATTCAGTTATGCAGCTTTTTGTCTCTCATTTTTTGTTGAATTTTTAGCACCGTATTATATTTATCTTTTATGTTAATGCATCATGTCCATAAATTTTCTTTTCTGTTTTCAGATAAGCTTCATTGTTGTTTTCTTCACTGTTGCATTGTTTGTTTTTTCTTCACAATGAACAGAAGTGCAAGAGCAATGCAAATTTTTTTCCATTTGCTGTATCTTTGAAACTAATAATTTTTTAAATGAAAATTTTCATTTACATAATACTATATTGGTTTCTCAAGTCTCTTATACTGGAAATGAAAGTATTTAAATTTTAAAAATCCAGATTTTTTTTCAATTGTTTTAAATATTTTATAATGTACTTATTATAATGTCTATGTTTTATAATATATAGCTCTACTAGTGCTAGAAAATAAGCCATATTAACTTATGTTAAATAGATAAATAAATATATGCTGTATATTTTATTTTATAGAGAAAATATAGAGACATAACTAGCCCCGATGATTATTCCTCACTCGCCATGTTAAGATTGGCTAAACCTCTCATTTCTCACTTTGATTTCAACAACTTCACCTTTGATTATAAGCCAATACGTGGCGGTTGCCTTCACATGTAAAAATTTATTATCAGCTCTTGGTACTATTTTTGGAAGAAAATGAAGCATAACTCTTTACTGAATGATACAATAGAGTTGGTGGAACCCTCATTCTGAGAAGTGGCAGGAAAAACAAATCAAGAGGAGAATATCAAAGGAAAAACAAAGCATTGACAAACCTCTAACTTCATGGAGACAGGTCTGCAGGAGGTGAGAGACAGTACACAGCTTCACTGAGCCCAGGAGAATTACCCCCAAGCTCACGATTCCCCTTCACCGCACAGGGAAGCCACCTGCTACCCTTCTCCTGGTGGCAGGTAGTGTATTCCTTCCACACCGGGCTCACCGCAGTTGACCAGCATGGGATATGGGAGCAGCTGACCCCAGTTCCTCCGTTATGTGTTGCAAACTAGATCGTGTATACATCAAAATGTGTACATAATGTAAGCAATAGAGCAAAATTTGTAGGAAGAAAATGCAGTATACAGAACATTTATACTGCAAGGTAGCCTGCTCTCAGATGAAAATCCCCCTTTCTCCTTTTTTTTTCCTTCCTTTTAGCTCCTTTTTGCTTGGCAGTCTACAGAAATGACCACTTAAAGATATCCTCTGTACCAAGAACACACAAAAGTAACACACTACTATCTACTGAATTATGCCATGCGTGAGATTAAAACCAGAAACAAATCCCAACATTTCGTCAACTTCAACACTTCCTGAGACATTTTTATTAGAGCTACAGCTAATAAACAAATTTTTCAATATGGGGCAGTGGACCCTGAAAGCATGGTCTGACCAGATGGGTACAAGCTTATAGACAAATAAATAATTGAAGATAAATGAAGCTTCACGGCCCCTGCAGGAAATGAGTGACAGATCTCATGCTCAGAGCATTAACATGACATGAATTCAAAAGCCTTGAAATTTATGTGGACCGTTAACACTGCACACATGTGCACAAACACATGCAATTTCTTAATCAGTCCTGGCTCTGTTTTCATGTACCAGCCCTGGGTCAGGAAGGGTGAACGCTTCCAATCAATATCCAGTTGTTAGAGTAACAGCCATGTCCGTTCTGGATGGCTGAGTGGGTGAAAACATGTTTGTTCTACTTAATGTGACACAGTCCCGTCAAATTAACAACCACGACAGCAGAAGCAGGCTTGCTTAATGGGCTGAAGTCAGTTCCACAGAGAATTTATTATCAACACTCAACCAATAGATCTGAAACCTCATTACTAAAGGTTTATTTGCAGATAATAACTGAAGGCACACTTTATGTACATAGACGTCGTCTGATTTTAAAGATACAGCATGCTACACCACTTAGTAAACCGATTGTCTTTAAATTGACATAACCTCAAGATAACATCTGTATGTTATGTGAGTAGTAGAGTTACTTTGTCAAGCCCCTGTTTGGTTAAACTACAATAGGTACTAACCTTGTAAATGCAAAGAATTTCTATTTCCTGCTGCGTGTCGATGGTAACTGTACAGGATATGCAAGAAAGCTGGCCCCCGATGTGTGAGCCCTAATCAAGGTTCGAAGCACAAATTTTAGCTCCCCTGTGTATTGCCAGAATGGAGTAACTGAGGGTGGTTAAAAGTCAGCTTCAGTCTGCACCAGCTCTTTACCACAGAGATGCAGAACTCCTTGCCATGCAGTGGTAAAATTCTGATAATCAGGTTACCAGACTCTCTTCCCTTTTCCATTCCTGTGAGAATGATGTCTAGTGGTAAGATAGCAGAGTCAATCACAATAGCTCAGGAAAAAACTCCTTTTAACCAGATATAGCTGCAATTTGTCTTACTTGATAGTGCTTGATACTCAGCAATGAGAAAATAAACTTTATTTAGCTTCTCAGTTAATCTACTTGTACATAGGAAAGGATTGCTCTTTACCTGACTCCTAAGTGATGGATAGAAAATTTTGGATAGGAATTTCATACTTACTCAGTATTACACAGTCTATATTCTATGAAAAATATTTTTACCGGTAGTTGGCATAGGAGTAATGGTTTCCTGTTTCCCAAAATAAGTATTCTTTTTCATATGGAAAGCAGCGTGCTGTGGAAGTGGCAATGTAGCAGATGAGATTCTAGCTGGGCTGGTAGGACCTCACAATGTTAAAGGAGCCCATGCCCATGATCGTCGCACAATCGCAGCGCAGGCTGTGCGGTATCAGCAGAACTGAATTCTGCTGCCATAAGGATGCAGGGATATGGCCCAGATACTTTTGCTATGCAAAAGAGACAGGAAGAAGAATAAAGACAGAACTGCAGAGCCAGGTTCACCTTTCCTATAGGAACAGAAGGGTGAAGATGGCAACCAATGTTTGTGGGGGAATCTTTTTCTTCCGAAAGGGGTACCATGGCCAGCCTGGCTTTCAAGTACTCTCAGCATTTTGCTCTCCTCAGCTATCTGCCACCACAGCCAAATGTCTACTTTGCCTTCACGTAGACCTAGCCCTGAGCATTCCCTTGTGCAAAGGACAATTTTACATAGTTCACAGACTTGACCATTCCTGGTTGATTTCCACTGGGAAATCTAAATTCAGCAGATTGCAAGATTAATTCCCTGCCACATTTCAAAAAACATACTGTTATGTACAGAAAGGCTTAGATATTCATATGGGAAATCTTAATATTAGTGTACGTCCACCTGACTCAGTATCTCTCATTTTTGTTTCTAAAAATTGTAGATTAAATTAGTAATCCAACACTAAAAAATCAACCAAAATGAAAATTTAACAGAATAATTAGTTTATGAGAAGATCTAATAAAGTAGAATGTTAGTCCCACATAGTAAATTCTCTTGTAAGTAGCTTTGAAACAAGTGTTTCATCAAATTATGCAATAGAAAACCATCCAAATTGTTCCACAGGAAATTTTATTTTCAGTTATTTTTGTTGTTATTCTACCAAAAGAGTCTGCTTTCTACAGACAGCTCAGAATTTTAACAAATAAAAATGGATGCTTGAAAATGGAACTATTTTGGCTGCAGCTGAACATCCTTTGATTAGGAGATGCTGCCACCTAAGAATTATAGGATTTGGAGTGCGGGTGGTTTGTGCGGTAGTGAGGAGGATGAGACAGAAAGATGCAGATCACAGTCACTTAGTGGTCTCTGTACTTAACTAGGAAGAGCAGAGATAGCCCTGTAAGAGGTCTATGTTTATTCCAATTTCTTTAGCTATTGGAACAAAACTGCTAAAATATTGCAGTTCTGCAATGTATGCTAATCCAGGTATACATTTGAAATCTCACAAAATTTAGTGAAGGAAAACTAAGGTTTGGGAAGGTTTAACCCACCTGTGTCTAATATAGTCTGTGTTTCCATCACATAATTTGTTTAAAATACAATTTTCTATAATAAAACAAATTCATCAATTTACTCAATCAATCAATCAATTAGTCAAATTAATCAGTCAAAGCTTTGGCAGCATCTTGAATTCACCCCTAACAACAGTTAATGAATAAAAGCAAGTAAAGCTTTATTTAAGAAATAAAGATAATTATTCTATCATTTGTCAGAACTCTCTAAGGATTTTTTCTTTAAAATTTTTGCTGTTAAAAGTTCTTATACCTCCTAAATCCCAGTTTAATTATCTCTCTGCTTGCCAGACCCTGGAAGACATATTTGAGTCTGTTTTGCTCAATTTATATTTGTCTTTGAGTTTTTCAGCAGTACACCCCCACTGATAGCTGGGGAGCTATCAATACTGCCCATTGCATTCAAAGAAAAGTCAGACAGGAAAAAAAAAAAAAAAAAAAAAGGAAAAAAACACCAAACCCTTAATCTCTCTGATTTGGGACTTACTGTGTGAACATATGGAGGTGGGCACAGTTCATGTCTGCATTTTAGAGTTAGCTTTCATCGTTGAAGTGTAATCCACATCCAACAATTTGCAGCTTTATATGTCTCATGCTAAATTTCCAATTTGTCAGGAACTCTTCTAAGCGAATTTAAGATTTAGGAAGGTGAATACAGAAAAACGTAACAGACTTGGGGCAAAATCTCGGCCTCCTGAACGCAGTCAGATTTTGTTACTGACTTAGGCAGAAACAGAATCTCAGCCGTGTGGTCTGCCATTTTCTCCTGTTGTGGCCTCAGCTGCATCCCTTGCTAGGCATCAGAGCAGCAACAGCCCGCGATCAGAAACCACTGAATTAAACTGAGAGCTCCAAACAGCTTAGCCAATAAGTAAAAAATTACACCTTGGGATTTTATCACGAAAATGAATGATGAAGCGCAAAGCGTTATGAAATGGGCTGGTAGAGTGTCTATTTTGGAGACAAGGGAGCAAAAAAGCTTGCTATTCCATGACATGTGTCAGTCAAAAAGCAGGACTTTTTAAAGAGATGACAGATACTTGGATACCTCTGCCTGGTAATAAAATCCTCTAAATCTATCACTTCTAAATCTATTCGCCAACAAATCAGCTAGAAACAAGATGGAATCATATCTCTTTCTTAAAAAGAAGGCATAGGGAAGAGTAAGAGAAAGGAATTTGTAGAATAAGAGAATTATCAGTGTAAGACTCATGTACATGAATAGTCAGTAATTTTGCATATTTTCCTTTTGATCTTGTCTAAACTGATGCCTTCCTATTAGGATTGGCTGCATTAGGAAGAGAGTTGCCAGCAGGTTGAAGCAGGTGATTCTTGCCCTCTGCTCAGCACTGGTGAGACAAGTGGAGTGCTGGGTCTAATTCTGGGCTCCCCAGTACGAGACATGGATGTAACTGGTGCAAGTCCAGTGAAGGGCCATAAACATGACTGAAGGATTGAAGTGTCTGTCACAAGAGGGAGGCTGAGAGAGCTGTGGTTGTCTAGGCTGAGGAAGGTTCATCAATGTGGGGCAGAGGACAAAGAAGGTGGAGCCAGATAGTTCTTGGTAGTGCCCAGTGACAAGAAAAGAGGCAAGGGAAAAAAATCACAGGAAATACCATTTAAACTTAAGAAGAAACCTTATATATGAGCTTATATGATCTTTAACCAGATGGAAACACAGAAACTTCTGCTGCGCAGAGGTTGTTAAAGGAGCCCAAAAGAAACTTGGATTAGGTAAAATGGGCAGGGTTTATTTGTACAAGAATATCATTGACACATTTCTGAAAGTAACCACAAGCCTAGAAGATCTAGGAAGAATATTAAATTAATTTAAATTCATTTTAATACAGAAAAGAGCTGCCACTGATTCCTTTTTACAGTGTATCAGGTTATAATTGTTCAGTTATTTATTCTTTCACATATCTTTCTAAAGGCTGGCTTCCCCTCTTGGCTGCTTCATATCAAAATAAGGTTCTAAATGTCACAGCTGTTTATTAAGTGCAGAGAGCACAGGTGTGTATCAGTTTCAGCAGTCACATAGGACAATGTTCTGGCCCATAATGTGTGGATTCATTGAATGCTGGCAGGAGATTGAAAAGGGAAATGGAGGCTGTACATATGTCAAAAGGGTACTCAGAACAGACATCTGCCATCCTTATATAGATGTACAGCATCGGAGAAAAACAAGACAATTCAATGTATCTTAGGACATGGGTGCTTAAGAGAAGGAGCTCTTACGAACCCCATCTTAAGCTCTGAATATAAATTACTTTGTCAAAAAAATGCCACTTTTTGCCTTTCCTACCATCACAAGTTATGCCTTGGAGAGGTGAAGAGCAAGGGCTGTAGCCAAGCAACAACAAATAATCTTTAAGACTCCTTCTCTCTTCAAAGCAAAACAGACCCTCAACCCACACCACCCATCCTTTCTTTATCTGTGTAGGCAACACACAGCACAGCCTGTACGCAAACAAGTAAAAGCCTTTGTGTTTCTTTGTTTCTCCAAAATAAATAAATAAGATTTATGAATAGATTAAGCTCTTTTAATGTATTTAGAAATCCTCATTTCATCAGAATATAGCAAGACTGACAAGCAAACTGCTAGAAAACACAGTCTGCTCAGACTGAAAGCACTTTAGACAATCACAGACAAAATTTCTGTGCAGATTCCTGTATGATTCCCCTGTGCAGTAAACCTAGACCTGTACAATTAATTGAGTTGCTGGTTTACTAGAAAGAAATAAGTTTTAATAAAAATAAAAAAGATTAGATTCTCAAAAGAGAAAAAAAGTCCTCACACAGTGAAACTCTGAGGTTTAGATTTGAAGTCAATTAACTGATTTTAACAACAAGACAAGATGGTAAGTCTTTGGAAAAGTCAGGTTCTTTCTCCCCTTACCTTTTCTCTCCCTGTTTGGCTAAAATGAGCTAAACAAAACTACATGCAAAGACACAAAGCATTTCCAAATGTTCATTTGTCATTAAAAGAGATTACATTTGCTCCAGTGCAGTTGTACTCTTGCCTATCCATGCAGGAATGCTAGCAGGTTCTAGTGCTGGCACTGTTTTTAAAAAAAAGTCTCACAGAAATAGTTTCAGGGAGGTTACGGACCATTATCTGTTACATCTTGGCTTACCAAACAAAACCACAAGCTCTTTCTCATTTAACTGTCTGCCCTAAGCCATTAGTCCCACTGGCAAGACACGCTCCTCCCTCCTTGCTTCACTCCCTTCTGATTAGAGGACTGTAATAACACAGCTAGTGTTAATCCTTCAGAGAAAGATGGTCAGCAAGAAAATGGGGTTTTAGCAAATGCTGCCACCTTGCAGCAGATGCTTGAGGGCAGAAGGCACATTGCCTACCTTCTCTTGCCTCAGCTTCCTTACTTGGAACTTGGAGGACAATAGAGATCTGAATTGCAAATGGTATTGAGAACTGTCGATGAAAAATGAGCTCTCTCTATAAAACTGTGTCTTGAACAATAGCTGTCAACAGGCCAGATAAGAGTGTGCTTTACAGCTAAATGTACAAGTCTTCCTGCCATATATGAAGAGAATGCAGTACACAGAGAAACTAGTGTGGACACTTGTTGGTAGCAGTATGTAAGTGTATTTCACCATTATCAAGGCCCTGTGTAGAAAAATAAATAGCTAAAACACTCAAATAGCATTTTTTTTATATTTTTCCCATATGCAATAAAGCTGCTATTTACTTTCCAAATCATCTTTACTTTAAGAGGAGGAAAGGCAGGAGGAAAAGAAGGGAGGAAAGATTCACTTAATATTGATTGGCATAATCACTGGCTTTGTTCGTAACATGCTGACTCTCAAATAGGTGCAAAATAGCAACTGCTTCCAAAGAAGCCCGTTCCTATAAATAAATAAATTAATGCAGCTAAAAAACCAAGTGCAACCATTAGGCAGCTCACATGCAATAAACATTTTTTTCCACTTCAGTGGCTGAAACACTTAGGTTGCTTGACTACATTTTGACATTCACTACTATATAATAAAGTAAGAAAGGATGTAATTCTGTTAATTGATGATCAATACATCCTGCATTGTATTTGACTCAACTCAGTTTGCCATAATAACTTTATCAATTGCTGAGTGGCATTTTCCTTCTCCCACTATTTACTTGTAAGTAACACTGTATGTCACAACATATTCAGTGGGCAATTATAACAGGAACATCAAAAAACTCCCCACCACCTAAGATGAATATGTTATCCTCAGGGTTTCAGTATAGCCAAATAAATGTTGTTAGGAGAAATCTAACATGAAAGGCATTTTTTCTTACTTAAATTCTCTCCCAAAGGACTGACACAACTTTTCACTGGAAGCGAGTAGAGACAATGTGATGAATGACAAGCCAACAACTTAATTTCACTGGAGATGTAAATTTGTTATTGTCAGATATGCAGCTTTACCGAAGTCACATCCAACCCACACATTATCTCAGATAATCACTTGTAAGATGTCTCAGGTGAAATATCTCTTAACCTTCGGCAATACAAGAAAATTACAAGTAAAGTATACTGCTCTAGATTTTTGCAGTACAGATTCCACAGGACATCACCTGCTTGTATTATGTTTCAATCAATTTAAATTGATTTTATGAAAGCTGTGTGGCAAGCTGTTGGTATATGGCAGTTCTTTTTCATTAGATATATTCTACCCTGGTATAGCCTCTTTTTCTTTTGCAGTTGCCTTTTGGTAACATTTTGCAATTGGAAAATAATTCATGGTGAATAATTGACTTGACCAATTTAGGTGATACAGATAGAACCTACACAGTGGCACAAAAGTCTGTCTTTTGGGAGCAAACAGGAGAACTGGGGCATAAATATATCTTTTTTCAGCAAATTTGTTCACAGACCTGTAAGTGTGCTCATCATTTGAAAGTACAGATTGTTTGATGCACTTTTCTGTGATCATTGAAAAGTACAACATTGGAAAAAAAATGCTGAGACTGTCAGGGGTAATTATATCTATTCATCAAAAGAAATCATTCCTGTCCCTCAAGTAGATGTGTATAACCTCAGAATCCAGACAGGACTTTAAAAACCTGTGAAGTTTTACCTAGATATATGCTGATGTCAAACGGGTGCTTAAGGATTTTGTAGACAGACTTGCACTAGCTTTGAACTAGCTGCTCTGAACACACATGGGAATGTGGCTGAGGAATTGCTGAACACAAAATACATTGCAGCTCTATGTAAATACGTGATTAGCCCAAATTTGGTTGTGTGTGGTAGGATCTTGCTACCAGTAGTCAATGTGGAACACCTGAAACTGTTGACTGTTGTGTGAGCATGTTCTTAGAATTAGTCAGGGGAATGCAGCAGCTTAGTGAGAATAAAGAAGGTAGAGAGCGTAACTTTTCACACTCCCTAATGAGGGTTTTTTGGGGATGGTAAAATATAATCTAGACAAGAAGAACGCAATTTTATCTGATTGCTGTAGTTCCCCCTGCCTTTACTGCCCGAGACGGTATCTGTGGGAGCTGGCATTGACTCATTCTCTAGGCTGCAATGAGAAGAAGAATTATTTAAAGTTCTTTTGCATGACTAATGTAGCAGAAAAAGGCCATTAGTGCAATTAATGTCCATCAATATCATTATCCTTACAAAAAACTCCATAAAATAATTAGAAAGCAATGTCATAGGAGATCTTTGGCCCAAAATGTTATCTTTAGCATATGTGCATAAAGCTTAAAATCTCTATCTAGTAACTACAACGGAAGCTTTTAAACCAGATTTTGGATTCAGAAGGTATTACCTCCTTGAACTTAAGCATCAGTGAATGTACAAGCTTTACATTTTAGTTTGCAAGTTTACCAACCAAACCCACATTCATTTGCATTATCTTTTCTATAAATGCAAATGATATGCAGTGGTTGCAGTCTAAATAAGTTTATAGGCTATTAAAGAGTGGCCTCATGTTATCCATGCTCACTAAGCAAGGGCACGTCAGTTTGAAAATCAGTTATGTCAGTACTCATGCACCAGAAGAGAAATTAATATCCTAAAGATAGAGGGAAGAGGGCCTTAGCGTTACTTCTCTACTTCTGTGTCCAAACATGGGGAGGAAAGTACTTGTGCAGAGGGGCTGATGCGGAGAGGACTGGAAGAGGGGAATGGCTCTTGGAATAAAATAGAAAATCATCCTCTGCTTGTTAATATTATATACCATCTTTTTTTTTGCTTTGGTTATGAAGTTCATTTTGAAGGTGTGAAGATGACTAATATGTATCCTTTTTAAGTGTAACAGATGGTACAGATTTTCTGTAAGGTGTCTTAAAAAGATGATACAGTGATACTGAAAATAAGATGACTAAATGTTTTGGGATTCAAATCACCAGATAATGTTCTCCACAAGAGTCAAGAAATACAAAAATTCAGAAGCGATACATGCATTTTGTCACCAGATACTTACTCTCATACACGATCTTAGGCCTTTTTGAGGCACTACAGATATGAAATATAACACAATTCTTTAGGTCACACTTGGTTCTAGAGAAGAAGCAGCTGCATACAGAGAAATGTGGTAGATCAGAGGATGCCTGTCACTGGTTATACACAGTATGTAGAGGGTACTACAAGCCTCTTGCCTTCTAAGAAGGTTTAACCACAGTGCCTATCGAATGTCGCTCCTCCCTGGATTTCCCAGAACTTTCCAATATCACTAGGAAAAAGAGTCACGAGGGAAAAGACCTCGTTCACCCCATCCTACTACAAACTGCAGTGACTAGCTCAGCTTAGACTTGTAGCCACGTGGAGACAACAGGGAGGAGGTTATGGCATTTTCCCAGTTTGAAACAAAACACATTACCATTTAAATGAGGAGAGAGCCCAGGTCTCTGGCAGAATTGGCAGTAAGCACTTTTCTACCCTGGTATATCTGTCTTCCATTTTCATGTAGACGTAATAAAGATATCAATCTACTCTATCATTTCTGTGTATGTTCTCAATTACTATCTAAATAAAAACAGGAAGATCCACATGACTGCACAGTCATAATTCACCAGGAAAAATAATTCTCCAGACTTAGAGCAGAAAAATACCTACAAATACTGAGAACGTATCTCAATGCTCCAATACCTCTGGAAGCAAAGTTATATTAGAAAAGCATCTACTTTTCTTCAGTTCTCGCTGCTCATTTCTGCTCCCCAAATTCTGAACTAGATCAATGATGTGATCCAGGTTTAAAGAAAGAAAAATAAAAGAGTGGGAGGACATATGGAGTAACATGATTTTGTGAATAGGACATTGACTTAGGACTCAAATATCTGTTCTTTCTGGCCTTGTCAGTGGCCTGTCTTCTGACTTTAGGTAACTTACTTCCTCTCGGCCTCAGTTTTCTGTCTGCGCAATAGGACAATTATTTTGTTTCTTTTTGTAAAATATTTCAAAATCTGTACATGAAGAATGTTTTCTAAAATCCAAGTTCTCATTTTAATGAATTTAAATTATACTTAGTGCTTCTTCTAAACTATTTCAGAGGTCATTTTTAAATGTAAATTAACATCAGTGTTTAATTATTTATTTTAGCTGATATAAGTTCTTAAATGGATTTCATTTTTTCTTTCCATTGTAAAGAAGAGGTTTTCTTCTCCATCTGTCAGGTGCACAGAAAAAACTTCTATTATTCCTAATTTTCAGGATAATGAAACTAGCCCATCATTAACTAATGGATAAATTTTTTGAGCTTGAAAACCATGTTTCTTCTGTGTAACAGCAGGCTAAATAAAGCCATGATGTCAACTGGGAGCTTTGTCTACTTTATTAAATAATAATTAAAGGCATAATAGCAAATTTAATATTCTATTTGTCTATCAGTAAAAGAGCATCTTATTTTTAATTAGCTGTGTTGTGAAGTCTTGAGGTAGATATCATTGTTTTTTTCTGTGAGATTTTAGCATGACTATAATGACACTGTTTTGGGAAGATAATATATTTTTAATCCTCTTGAATTAAAATTCAATAATTCTGGACCAATATATTCCAATGGAATAAAACAATGCAGGAAAAAAAGAGCAAAGAAAATGGGATATGAAATCAGGTAAGTCCTGGAAGAAATTACAGTGTTTAAGCTAACTACAAACCTTGCATAGCAGAGTTATGAAAAAGCCCCAATCTTACAAACTCTTGTTTATGCCTAAAACTTTGAATATATGAGTAGTTTCATTCCTTTAAGACCCCAGAAACAATACTGAAGACTGAAATTAGATATACCTCTGAGTGAAATCCTGGCTCCACCCTGACCGCTCTCTGCATTGCCATTCTGAAAACCAGCATTGTGGCCAAGAGCATAGGCAACGCTTGCCAAACTGGTGCTTTCATTTGTTTGGCTCATGGACCTATATCATGGAAACTACAAAATTCTTAAGTTCTTAGTGGTTAGACAAGACGAGAGATACCCGTACTCTAAGTATAGAGTCTCTACTTATAGAGTACATGGAACTGTTTGACGTACTCTAAGAAGGAGATATAATTTCACTCAAACAAGCAGAGATAGAAAAGGGAAACCATTCATGACATAGCTACATGAATTTTGTCTTATGTAAAATGACTGCTATGCTGCTCAAAAAATCTAACAAATGCTGCAAAACCAATGAAAACCTGATTCATAAATCCCCATTCTAAATCTCACGAGGTACTTTTTTTTCTGGCAGATTCTGATTCATTATTCATAATTGCTTGGAACTGATGGGCTGGCTAATCAGGAGCCAGCTTATGAATCGTGAAAGGGAAATGTATTTTCAGTATTCTAATTTTTGTTCACTCATTCACTCACANAAAGGATAGACATTCATTATTTGTTATCATCTCATTTCTCCATTTTAAAGACAGTCATTTGAGGGAAGAAAAACAAAAGTCTTAAATTACCACTTCTATACCACTAACAAGTGGTCAGATTCTTATGTGCTGTAAAACAAATTTATTCCATGTATATAATCGTTGTCAGGATGTGCACAATAAGAATAATTTACAAACAATAAACTAACCACCACTTGTAGGTACTATCTGTATCTGGTGACTACTAGCAGGTGAGAGTCGAAATCAATTCACAAAAGATATATTTAAAAAACAAGCAAGATAAGATGACAGGAGGTATTATTCCCAATTAATAATTCAAACAGATGTACTTGAAACTAACACTCAGAACAAAAAACCATACCAAGTGCTGCACTGATTGCCTTCAATGCTCTGTCTAAGGGCAAAACCTGCTGCCAGTGATGATCAGTTGAAGAAATTTAAGGAGCAATATAAGAATAGAATGTACAGATAAAATCCATCCAGAAAATTTTCAAGGAATACAGAGCAATACTGTGCAGAACTGCTGTGATGATATATTCTTATTTATCAAAGTTTAGGACCTAGTCCAGCCTGAAGCAATCAGCTGTCAAAAGTGGAGAAATGCAGCAGTGTTCTGCTGTTCATATTTCTCCCCCAAATTGCATCAAGTTTTCTCAATTTAAAAACAAACAAACAAAATCAAACTAAAACTTGTTTCCCCAAAGTACAAGGAGCTCATAAAGTTTTGAAAGTTCTTGTCATGCTTTGACAAAGGATGGAAAACATATTTTTTTCTTCTCCATTTAAGCATACGTCAATAGAGAAGTTGCTAACTTAAAATGTCATGTCTGGGGTGCTCTCAGGCCTTTTATGAAATTTAAAGCAAAGTGAGAGAACGTATACTCTTTTGTTCCTGCCACCAGCGTTCATGATGTTGGATCAACAGATGATACCACGTTTGAATGAACAATTTTTTGCAGGCTGAGAAGAGTCTTTTGAAAATCAATGCTACTGGCAAATGTTCCTACCAACTCCCTTTCAACGCCCTGTAGAAGAGAACATAAGCAGAATAGCAACACTACGTCACGTCTCAGAGAACACAAGACTCAGAGAAAGAGCTGCCCAGCCATCGCCCAGAGCAGTTGCCCACAGAAGGATTAGATGCCATGTTGGGTGGTGCACAGAGACAGCAACAGAGCAGAGCAGCCATGGCCGCTCTGCGCGCAGTGGGCCTGTGTGTTCACGGCATTCTGTTACTTGGGTCATCTGCCAAGAGTATGAATAACCTTTAAGGCCAACACTATTAAACCATTTCTTGGAAAGCGTTACTGTGGTTTGCTGTAGCAAGCCAAGTTTAGACTATATCTGTGCTGCATTTGTGAACACATGTGTTGCAGTAATCTTTCAGGGTAATGCATTGGCAGCAGCGAGAGACATTTTATTTTTACAATTGCTAGTGCAGTAGAAGCATATTCGTCTGCACTTAAATATACTTTATGGTTATTCACATTAGGGGCCAATTTTCAAAGAGCTGCTAAGGTTTTTGGCCAGGTATGCCACTGCTTTTATTGGGAACTGCATGTGTTAAATTGAGCAATGTGCTTTGAAAAACATATATACGCTTTCTTCCTCTGAACATTCAGGAATGTCTGATTTTTTTTTCCTCTAAATTGTTAAGGCAGTTAATATGACTGACAATTTGAAAGACGTACTGGGAGAACTTTGATTCTCTGGTACAACTGAGAAAGGCTCTGTGCCACCTGAGGATCCTCTCCAGCCTGGGGAATCCTCCCGTGGTGCAGTTCAGAGGCCGCTTGGCATGGCTGAAGCAGTGCAAAGCAGTCGGAAGGGTCAAAGAGCCAGGTGTCCAATTGTCACAGTCAAAGAGAAGTGTTCAAGACTAACACGGTACCCTACCCCCTTCCCCCTCTTTGTACACTGCCTGCCATCAAAATAGTCATATTTTTGTTTCGGAGCATTTTCCTTTCTAATTTGTATGCTGAGAAGAGGTCTAAGCTGATATTAAAATGTCCTTTTCCTAGCTGGATGGCCCACCATCAACAAAACAAAAGTATATATTTCATGCAGGCCCTTTGGTGCTCCTGTTGGCTTCAATCCTGCAGAAACCCTGTCAACTCCAATATCCTGTCAGTTCACAAAAGGAGAGCCAGCCAGGGAAGCAGAAGGACTGGAGCAGGGACCGTGTCCTCTTGAACCACGTACGGCAAAACAGCAGCCACCACAAATTCAGAATCCAATTGTGCTGCCCAACATCCACAGATTTCCCTGATTATGGGCACGTTTTGTGTAAAAGGAATATCAGATCTTGTGACTGTTCCTATAACAGTGATTAGAAAATGTTTTAATTTATAACAATTATAAAAGCCATAAAAGTGTAATGAATGTTATTATTTCAGTCTATAATTAAATGCACATTTTGCAATTCGGAATTCAAATTGGCCTCTTTGAGACGTAAAAGTCTACTTAAGATATAAAAAGTGCTGGCTAGAAGATGTTTAAAATATATTTTTTATACATTTTGAAATAAAGTGCTCATTACATGATACATTAAGACAACAGTTGTATTTGAAGAAAAATGGAGGCAGTCACTATACACCGTCCAAGGTGCTAACTCAGTGTGTTAATTACCATTTACTGTGGATACAGATGCTGCTCTGGGCAATTTTCACCCAGCGTTGGGAGGAAAAGTTTGGGTTTAACCATCATGAAATGAGGCATTATGTAAAACCGCTCTACAGCGGCTGTACACTTCAGTCAGTACACATGCCAGTGCTGTTTTTAAAAATAGATTAGGACATGTGTAAGAATCCACTAGGCTTAGAAAATTACTTTTCTTACCAAAACCTAATATAGCAGCAGATGGTGAACTGGCTCTAGAGAAGCTGCAGAGAAGTCAGTGTCCTTTTTCCCAGCCTTGCCCTTTGATATGAATCAAGATTTTTTCCAGGTAAGGAGAAGGTGCTGCAAAGACTATTCTATCAGCAAACATTTGGATTAATGTAAGAGGGAAGAAATTAATGATATTGTCATTCATCTCAGAAAACATGCCAACTTGTGGAGATTCTGAAAACTTTCAAGGAAGGGAAAATAAATTATTTTTTCTTCTCCAAAAAGAAAGGGAAAACCAAAAGCTACTGGAGCAGCCACCTGCAAAGGCCACTAGTTCAATACTGAAGATGAAAGTTGTTGAACTTACTGATCCATGAGCCATTTCAAAGAATTTTTTTTCTGTTTAGGTAGCGATTCATGGTTTAGGTACATATAATTGAGCTCAAAGCAAGGCTCACAGACAGAAGAGCCAGTTGAAATCTGCATTTGCAATATAATCATATGATGCTAACATTCTGAATATTTTCACTCAGCCTGTAAAAACAGCATCAATATAACTGTTACGCCATATGATACAAAGTACCTGTATGCACCCATCTGAAGGATTAGGCATTTGTTCTTATGCTCTTGGCATAGTTTAAATTAGCACTTAACCATTAAGAACTAAAAAAAAAAGGTTAAATAAACTTTCTAAGCTTATCATGATGCTGAGATAGCGGATTTGACAAACCTTCTGCTATTATCCAGTTAAGAGTCTCAAACAAAAGGTAGCACTTTTCTATAGCTTGAGAATGCAAATTCTATAATGTTGTAAAGCAGGTTTGCTGCTGCAAAACCAGATCATAGTGCTGAAAATATCAATAGCCAGCAACTCCATATAGCTGGACTACTGGAAAAAATAAATGGAAATAATCCTGTTGCAAAAAGGCATTGCTATAAAGAAATATCAGATTCCAAAAGACCATAGATCTGTATTCAGGGAAAAAAGACACCACCCGTCTCAAGCAGCAGAAGTTCGCTGGCACTAGATGCGATCTATGATCTAGTCTTGAGAAGGCAGCAGCAGCACAAAATAAACTACCACAATCTGGAAGAAACCATTCTTCCTCCTCCCCTACTGACGTCTCTGTCCAGTGCTCCTAACAGCAGAAAACTGTCAGCTGCTGTAATCAGCATCTGGGCTTTATACTACTCTCTCCTTTCCTGAATATACAGTTCATTATATAGAACGATAAAACTTGCACCATGTCATACATGTTTCTGAGCAACCTAAAATTCTACCTTCTCATCAAACTTATTTCAGCAGGTTAAGTTCAATTAGGAATCTTCTGATGGTTCATTTACAGTCTCTGGAGATAGAGTGATGGGTTGTGATGAAACCATTTCAGCTGAAGCTTTGAAGGAAGCTGGAAAGGTGACTTGATAGAGTTGAATGCCTTCAAGGAATTTTGAAAATCCCAGTCTATTGAAAGAATTACATTATTCTGAGATATATATCAGAATCTGGCAACATAGGGGATCCACAGACATGACCTTCAGGTTACTAGGCTTTTTTTCAAGGTAAACTTTTTATTTGCCCCTGAACTGTTCTTTTTTATAGCTATTTTTGTATGCCTCTTGGCATTATCCTCTTGTTTTATCCTTTTGGATTTAACTGGAGTGCTGTCCTAATCATTTCTACACAGCATCGCATGATTTGTTAATTCAAGGTCTGTCTCTGTGTTTTCTCTCCTTCTGAATTGCTTATTCATGTAGGCAGTGCTTCCTCTGAGCTGAGTGGCAGTATCCCATCACTTCCCTGTGACATCTGCTTCTGTTCCCCACCTGTACCCAGCAACAAAAGGTGGTGCCTATTTCTTCACCTTGATCTCTTGTACAGAGTGCTGCAGTGCTGGAGGGGCTCGAGCTCTGCCTGTGCAGCAAAGAAACAAAGCCTGTTTTCTTCCAGAAACAGACTATTGTTGAGATGAAGAGGTAAAGATACGCCAGTACCTTTCATTTGCTGCAAAGGTATTGTTGCTTACTTCAAAACACAGAAGGGCTTTTCTAAGCAACTGTGGTTAGAGCATGCTGGCCAGGATGTTGAATATCGAAATTGTCTGCCAGGATATAGAATATGAGAATTGGTTGAGTTTGTGGCTAATAGAGAAACATTTTCTTTTGTTTTGTTCTGTTGGGGTTTTTTGAGAAAGATTTTTTTGTGCGTATGAAAAGAAAACCAGCTCTGTGCTAAGGTAATGTATTTTTTCATACACCGTTTCACAATAGCTAGAGCATTTTGATTTAAACTTCCAGATACACTCCACACCCAAACAGTGACTCAAATAGCCCATAGTTATGACATATCTGCAATAATCAAGCAACTGGATGTAAATAAATAAATTGGAGACTGTAAACACAGCTTCAGTCTGAATGGTCTTGTCATATTTCATCTCCTCATTTTAATTCAATACTAAGCAAAGCATGGAAATGTTTACCTTTGTCTGATCTTTAATTCCCTAAATTTATGTGGAATCATGCACAGATGCTCTGGAAACCAGCCTGGAAAAGCCTGGCATTTTAATTGATCCCAGAGCCTCTTTCCTCACAGCCCCTGCTGCTACGAAGTCTGCTACTTGCTCCAAAGGGGCTGCGCGGTTGCCTAGCCACGGCGCGCGGCCAGGCAAGGTGGAGAAATCCAGGGGAGGAAGTAACCAATCAATTTTTTAATTTCCCTGTGTAAACAGCAGCAAATCAGGATGTATTTTGAAATCTCATTAGTGGAAAGTGAGATGCATTGTGCGCATTTTAACATATGTATTAACTGTATGCAGTGGCTTGCAGCCAGAAATTATAAGCCATTGGGTATGTTTCAGAAAGCTGATTTGAGAAGGCAATCTGAATATGTCATTTTAAACTCTGAATGTTTTCGGGAGGTGGGTGGGAATAATTTTTACTCCTCTATCACTACTAGCTTTAACATTTCCTTATACAGTTAGTTACTCACATTAGAAGAAATACACTTTTCTTTATACCTGAAAGGCTAAATAGTGGCAGAGTTAGGAGGATGATATGCAGAACCAAATCCTGATGTCAGGAAGATTTAGTACAAAAAGAAGAATTATATGCTTGTCCTTGAAGATTTGCAATTAGCGTTGTCTTGACATACAAGTAAAAATGAGTGCAAATTTATCAGTGTCATATTTGCAAGTCAGTGAGTTGTGTGACCCCTCTGTACCTTCCTGCGTAACAGGATGGTTTTGGATTGTTTCTAGGTGTTTAGTACAGGTTGCCTAGGAGGCTTGCCCTTCTCTGTCATGACGGATAAGATATTTTTCAAGGTATTCCATGCTTCCTGCTGTATCACCCCAGTAACCAGAAAGGATCAATGGTCATTTGAAAACACTGATTCGTTGCTAATTTCTATAAAAATATACATTCTACTGTGTTACTAGTAATATGCCACTTTTGCCTTTGAGCTCCCTACTGCCTTAACGCAGCTCAACATTTTAACACAGGCAATGAAGATTCTTATGTACGCTGCACAAAATATCTGACTTTACCATAAGATAATACAAGAATTGGTTGTAGTGATATATATGGAATTTGAAAACTATTTTGCATACCACAAGCTATTTACTCTATAAAAAAATGAGTTAAAACCAAATATTATATATACATATACACTGACCTTGCAGAAAGTGGCTTTTGGACTTTCAATAGGAAAATATAAATTTGCTTCACCGGTTCCCAAGAGAAACCCTTCTGCATAGTGGAAGTATTAAACATGGACATTAAAGACTTCAGAGATCAATTAATTTTTTCAGTAATCTTCAAAAGAGAAAGAAATCCTAGCCACATTTAGATCCACAGGAGCACTGCCACTGACTTAAAAATCAACGCTTCTTCCAAGGCCTGTGCCAAATAAAAGCAAAGGCCATTCAAAAAGTGGCCAGGCTGGCTGATTACTGGAGGTGTGTAGACAGGGGAAAATGAGAAGAGGAGAGGAAAGACATTGAAGAACGACTCTGAGAAAGGGACTGGGGAAAATTTTTCACAAAAATAAATTCTAACATTATCTCCGTGAGTAAGGCAAATGTAGTCTATTTAATTCAGACCCCGCAGTGTTTTCAGGAGATAACAGTTGCAAGATCTAATCCTTATACTGTCTAAACCCCAAAGTTATTCAGAATGTAAACTAAACCATTCTGGCCACTAATACACCCTGTCAGAGTGATGCAGACTGGCATTTCTGAATGCTACTGCATTTCAAATTATTATTTTGGTATTAAGAATAGGTATAATGCTCTCTGTTACAATCTTTTGAATGTAGTGAGTCATGTTTGTGAACTCCTTGATGAATCGTCTTCCTATAAACATTGGAAGCTGACTTTGAAGGCTGGCAATAGGTAAAGATGACTGGAGAAAAGGCCAGAGCAGACTTTTCTGAAGCACGAAAAATACCATCCCCCTCTCCTTACCCACAGTCAAGCTCACATGCTTATTGCAACTTCTCCAATGATTTCACTTCACACTCCATCACAAGCCTGAATGCAGATGTCTCCAGATGAAAAGAAAGCGCATAAAAAAAATTACTAGTGAGCCAGCAAGAATTCAAACAATTCCAGGACCTGAGCGCCAATGCAGAAGTTGAGATGCAAGGCAAGTCATCTGGTTTTGCATAACTAGAAGGAGGTCTGGTTTATTAATATCCAATGCCAGCCAAAAGCTTGAGATTTCCAGGGACTTCAGGAATAAGAAGAATAGATTTGATTAAAAAAATACAAATGAAAATAATGTTTAAAAATGCTGTTCACAAGCTGTGAACTTGAACTGAAGAAAACTTCTTGAAAACTGATGTATTAAAGGCCCTAAAGTACTTGTTCATACATACGGGGATTTATACTCATTTAACTGAAAATGAAATTTTGCCCAGAGCTAATAAATACTCTGAAAAGCCTTATCTAGAAGGTAAATTATTATTTTCATAGGAAGAACACCGTCTATCCTAGACTTTGTAAATTTTCATTGAGTGTGACTGATAAACTGCATTAATCTGCACAGAGTTGTACACACCTGATTTTTGTATCAGACTAGCGAGTGAAATAGCTGTCAGAAATCATGTGACCTTTGTAATTACCAATATGTCTAATACAAATGAGCATTTGTATGCTCAAGTTGGAAAAAGCACAGTTACAGCTTTGGCCGAGTGAATATGGAAAACGGTATTTTCCAAGAGCTCCAATTATCAGGCATTTGGTATACACATTCCAAATAATCCCACCTTTAAACTATTAAATTCTTATGTAGGGTAACTGTCTCAGAAAAACAATCTACAGCTGAACAACAGCTGTGCAACTACAGTGTTTATTAAGAAGACCGTAGAGCTACAAGCCCTTGTAGCTCAAATTGTAGCCCAATTTAATAAAAGGTACAGTTACTGCTCCATGTCCCTCCTTGGCATTGATGGACCTACTTTCTGTGTCCTGAAGCTCTAAGACCTTTCAGAGGAATTAGGGATTGGGCCAGAATTTATCTGCTGTTTTCTAGACTTTAGCTTACTTAACAGTCAGCCCAGTTTGCTCTTCTTTTTCCAACATATGAGACACTGACAAAAATTGAATTCAATTAATTTTGCCTACTGAAGTAAAAGCAGGAGGAAAATTCTCAACAGATTATGGAGAATTTGCTAAACTTCACATTGGCCCATCGAAGCTGACTGGCAAATTCAGAACTTCACAGATATTAAGCAGAACCACGTTAAACTGGACAGCAAAGAATTCCTTCCATGACCATCCCCACACTGCTTTGCCATCAGCCCATTTTGTCACATAGGGAAACACACGCTTGTTATTACAAAATACTTTAAACCTGATTTAAAGACCTTGATGGGATTCTAACATTTAGAACAATATTTTGCATTTAAACTAATGGTCTCAGTGAGCTAAAATTATCATAATAATTTGATCTGTTCTTGATAATGAAATTACTAGAGCCAAATGGCAAAAAGTATATTATTTACAGGCTGACATTACTTTTATTTTCATTAATTTTCATGGAAAAAAGTGAAGCTCATTCAAACAATACTAGATTTTGTAATAAGTACAAGATTAATAAAGAAGGGGTTTAAGAGTTGTTCACTGTTTGAAGAGTTGTTTCTTGTTTTCTTTTTTTTTTTTTTTTTTTTTAG
>VXBL01001837.1:345115-364068 GCA_013400195.1 Aramus guarauna
CTGTTGTTATTTTAGGTCTTTTTACAATAAAGTGGATGTTACTTACACATCAGCAGATAAAATCAGTAAAAGTATCCTCAGTAAACTTCCCCTGGAAGGAAAAAAAAATAAAAATTATTAAGCATCAACTATAGTGAGCAAAATCCCTTCATTTACATTATTTAGCTTTGATTCACCCTACACAGACAATTATTTGATTCTGATGGTCAGTGAAATCTTTCTTTATCAGGCATCACTTAAAACTTTTATAAGCACACTTCCCTGTCCTCATATCTCAGTTATCGCCTAGGGAGAATAGGGAATGTATAGGAAAGGACACTAAAGGGATGCTTCATTCTCAACAGACTATTGTGTTCTTGACTGTTTTGTTCTACCCTCCATTCAAATTGCCAACTTAGAGACAAAATGGTAGTAATTTTCTCTTGTAGATGAAAATCTAACAGGGGAAAAATAGACTTACTTGTCTATTGTTTAGAAGACCTATGACTTCTTGAGTCTTCAATCACTATCAACTTAAACTAATTTTCAATTCATAAGTCAGGTGAGAGCAGTGTCACAGGGACAACAGAAAAAATACTTGCTCTTTCTCAAATAGATTTTCAGAACAATGGAAGTTGCTGTTAAAATTAAAATAAAAACTTTTAGGTTGAAACTGATTTCAAATAAAAGAAGTATCCACACTAGCAATTTTTTTTTTCTTTGAAGTATTCCTTTACAATGAATGAAAGAAGAGATAAAAACATCTCTTTCTCAGAGATCATATGGCTGTCACAGTTCAGGCATTGATTTTATCATCTTTCAAATAGCATGAAAACCTCTGATATCTTTGATCAGTTCTATACCTTGCAGTCCAACAACCGGTAAGAATCTTAAACTAGACATTTTAAAAGATAGATTTTTTTCTCGCATTCACCTCATTAGGTCCGAGCTGCTACAATGAGGAATAAAAACATAAATACTTTTCTTAGAAATAAAAACTTTTGCTACAGTTTGAGGGACTGCATTTTAGACTTCCTCTCTTCCCTATTACAAGACCAGCCATCAAATATTTCTTCTCTCTCCCACAACTCTTCACACCAGTTTTCCAAATGGATTTTCCACTTCTTTACCTTTTTGTCCTTACTTAAACATTAATTTCCCTCCCATTTCATTGTGTGCAACCAGAGAGGTGAAATAATTGTGGATGTTCCCCTTTTCTCATTGTGGTAGATAGGAGGACTCTTTTCATGCTGACAACATACTAACAAAAAGCTGGACTTTACTTGTTTTAGCAGACATTTGCTTTTTAAAACTCTCAGAGGGCCTGACCATATGTTCAGCTCACATGTATACAGCCTGGTTAATTTAACCCATTAGAGTCTCATAACTGGCTTGAGAAAGTACATTTCATAAGTATACCAGGCTTGTAAATGTAATTCTATAAAACACAAATATATTTTCAGTGTTAGGACACTCAGTCTAGGTTTTCTGTTCAAAATACTTCTTATATTATATAAATCGCAAAAATCTCAGGCCAGAAACAAAGAAGAAATCCATTTAAATCATCTCTCAAACACTGGAGATCCTTTCCAGCTTTGACATGGTGATGGTGGAAAATGGACTTTCAAAGTATTTTTATTGATCTTTCGGTAAAAGTTTCTTTTCTCATAATGATATATTTGACTAGTATTGCAGACGTTCCCAATAGTAGCTTTTCTTGTGCCTCCACCATACCATTTACATACTCTGGAGCAGCTAGACTCTCCAGAGACAGCAAAGGAAAGTGTTGGTTCCTCCCCAGCACTGTTAAAACCATTTTTTCAGAGCAGGGGAAATGTTGGTACAAAAGCTGTCCCTATTCTGATAATTTTGAGACAAAGAAAGAACTTTACGACAAAGGATTCTGAAATATTTAGTGATTCTTGAACCTGTCTTTTCTACACATAAACCATTTTGGGCACCATTTAGTCAATGGAGAGATCTAAGTACCAGGGCTGGGAAAGGGGAGAGTAATTCAGAACATCTAAGTCAAGTTCAAAGAAGACTGAATTAAACAGTGCAACTATTTCCTTTTGCATGGCTGTCATCACCCCAAAGCAGGACTCGTCACTTGTGAGCTTATGTTGAGCGAGGCAGGCTTAATACTATGCTGCATCTGGTCTGTCATACCGAGGCTAAGATTTTCCAAAATATGCAGTCCTGGCCTTTGTTTCTTTCCATATACTAAGTGGAAAGAGAACTAGCTAACACTGTATGCTTTAAAAATCCTGTCCTTCTGTTATTTTACTTATTCATAAGCAATGTCACATGACAAAGTCATATTAAGATAATGATTACTTGGTACTAGTTTCTGCAAATACACCAGGCTCTACAAGACTCAGGGAAAGAACCATTCTTCCCTGGAAGGGTTACAGGATAGAGGGCATGCACATGGAAGAGAGGACATAGCATCTCTGATGAGAGAGCAGCTCAGGTAGTGATGGACTTAAACAATCCCAGTCCTTATAAAAAGCATACTGAAGCCAGTTAAAATCTTGATCTTAGGATGAGGCTTATACTGAATAAATTGTAGAGAGAGGGAATGAAATACATAACCAAATATTTTTAAAAGTTTTTTAAATTACAATACAGTTCCTATTATCTTCCTCAGCTGGAAGGGACAGTTAGTAAGTGTTGCTATATCACATTTTGGACAATAGCTTTGCAGGCTACTTTGTTAGATACTTCTTTTGTAAACAAATGAGACATTAGTAACTAAAAATATTCTTAACCCCCTCAATGTGTCGCATAAGCGAAAAGCAGAAAACCTACTTCACAGGAATTACTTCTTGCAGAAATTCATCTGAAACACTCATTTCCAGGGCTAAGGTTTCATTTTCTCACTATGCTAGCACCTAGGTAACAAATCTTAGGTACATGTTCAGGTTACATTTCTCTGCTTCTTGCACATTCCTTATTCACTGACTTAATCCTCAAAGTAGTTCTGCAAGCAGGAAAGCACACTATCCAACTTATTTTCTCAGTGACGGTAGAAATGCATGACAAGGATCTGATCCCAGCCACTCATAAATTGAAGTCTAAATGTTTTAATTACAAGGTAGTTTGGGGTTTTTTTCTAGCCACAGGAGAAATTAGATGAGATGTGTCATTTAGGTAGCATTCATACCACCTAATTTTGGAGAACCGACTACCTCTACTCCTATATATGAGTATACAAACTCATTTTGGAACCAAATCCACTCAGAAGGTCTCATTTCCTCTCTGGTAATATAAAGGGTCATGGAAGGCGAGGTTCTAACTGAGACACTGAATGCAGCTTCCTAAAATTTAGTCACAGGAATACTACATCAGAATTTTCTTGAGGCCAGGAACTGCCTGGTGTACTTTGCTTCCAGGCACAGATTGGAATCACAATACATAGGGTGCCCAGTAGAAAGGCAAAGTGACTTTATCTGAATTCCTTCATCCTCCACTAGACCAGGCTGCTCAAAGCCCCATCCAACCTGGCTTTGAACTCTTCCAGTGAATTTGGTGCAAGTCATAGTATGCTATTTTTAGAGTCAGTTGGTACTTTCTATTGGAAATAAAATTTGGGAATTCTCCATTAATGGATCAGAGAGTTGTTCGAGACAACCTTTTATTACTTATATAGTCTATCTGCTGAGTATTTTAAATCACTGATGAAGAAGCAGGTACAAGCATGAAGCAGTTCCACAAAGCTGTTTCTAATCTCATCAGTAAGCTAAGTGTTACACAGAGAAGCCTCAAAGCCAGCTGGAGCATACAAAGGCTAGTCCAAAGGAGTTCATAACCACCACACCACCATCATTTCTAACTCTTCTAAAATAAAAAAGGAGCATCCATTAGCTTATAATAACTTAGAACCAAGAACTATTAGAAGAATATATCTCTTCAAACTTTTTCCTTTTGGAAAGCTTCTAAATTACAGTAGTAACTACTATTTGCAGAAGTAAAGGTCACCTTAACCTGGTACTATTTTTGTTCTAAGACTGATAAAACAGAATGAGAAAATGTGGACTCTCTCAACTTTGTTATTGGTAGTGGTTTTGTTTGCTTTTCAAGTTTTGAGAGATTATTTTGTATTTACTTAGAGTAGCTATTGAGTAAACTGGCAATAGATCCCTATGAATACTGAAAGTGAGCACCATTGTATCTACCACTAAGGGTGGTAAGACTGAACACTGGAAGAGGTTGTCTGGAGAGGTCATGGAATCTCCCTTCTTGAAGATATTCAAATGTCATCTGGACACAGTCCTGGGCTGCTTGCTCTAGGTGAGCCTTCTTAAGAAAGGGGGCTGGACTACATAGCTTCCAGAGGTCCCTTCCAACCTCAACCTTTCTGTGATATCAATTATCAGAACATGAGCAAATCCTGGTAGGACACCTCCTCACTATATTTCATGTTATGGTCTCATTGCAACTGGGGTACCAGGGATAGTTACAGTACTATTGCCTCGTAGTAAGAACCTCATCACGCAGAAGCAGCATAGAAATTAATGCCTTCTCAAGCATCAATAACGCAATGCTCTCAGAATAGAGCAGGCTTGGTCCCTCACTTTAAAAAGGGATTCTGCTTTACCCTAATGATTAACTCCTCTTCAGCTGGTGGCAGCAGCTTTTTGGAAGCTCTTTGAATGCTCAGCAGATTTTCTGCATTATTTATGAACAAAGCTTGCAAACAAACCGAGTATAAAACATTACTTTTTTTATTAAAATCAAAATTGAAATACTGATATTGTTACATGCTTTAGGGAATCAAGACCATACGTATAGGATTAATGCATCTATGCTTTGATCTACTCCCTTTACTTTGGCCTTTCTGCTGGTAGTTAACAATGTGATTTTGTGATTCTTGCTGAGGAAAAGTCATTCTTTTAGATTAGTAAAAATTGTATCTGAAATATGTCTGAAATAGAATTAAAACATTCTCAGCATTACAATATTATCATATTTAATAATCATAGATGCATGGTAGCAATTTTTACATTTGTCATTGCCTAGCAAGAATTTCAGATAATATTACAAGCAAAACTGTATTTATTTGAAAATGTTCCTTACTTCACACCTGCATCATTTTTCTTTCTACAACTCCTCCCATACCTCTTCATCTTCAGCAGGTGAAGATATAAAGTTAAATTCTGATCATGAGGTCATGTTTTGGTTTTATTCTGCAAAAATAAAACAGCAACAAAAGCTGTTCATGTAGACTGAGTTCACTGCACATATTAATACAATCTTTTGGATGGATACAAATTGTTGTCACAAAATGTACTCAGAAGACCAGCATTTCTGCATGTTTGTGTGAATGTCAAACTACAGCATCATTAACATTGTGTAGTGTCCAATAATCCTGTTCTCCCCATGGACAAGGACTGTGCAGAAATAATTACTTGGCAATCACATGCACTTCATCACTTCCAAATTAGATTTTAGTAATTCACCGCTTTATTTCCAGAGTAATCAAATTACTACAATGGAGTTTTCTTTACTTTTTTTTTTTTTTTTATTTCATTTGATATTTATTGCCACAGATGCAAACTGTGAGTTAAGCACAGTCAAGAGGAGTACACAATTTGGGGAGAAACAGTTAGATAATGTGTTTTAAAACATAAATTAAAATGATCTTTTAAGTCTTCTCTATTCCAATGTAAACACATTCAAGTAAAACAATGGTATAAAAAAAGAACCAAAAAGTATATCTAGAGAATACAGTGATGAAATTGAGATTTTGGGAAAAAAAAAAATAAAAAATCTTCTGATCACATAGGAATTCCTCTTTCACTTTTAACAGTACTCTTACAATGGAATTCTATTAAAAAAAAAATCATATAGTCATCTTGGAAAACTTTGAGTGACTTAATTTTGCTGCTGTGATTTCACCAGAAAAATCAAAACTTTTTTTTTTTCCTGCTAATAAATAATTGGCATGTGGCTCTGGAAGAGGCAATTGGCCCACATTTATCAGATCATGTCTAGTCATCACAGTACTTAAGTGCTGAAATGTTAAGCACAGAAGTCTCCTGCTATTGAATGAGACCAAAGGAGATGCTTACATAAAAATTATATTTCAGGAATTTGCTAAAGCAAATTGCAATTATATACCTGGATCTTACTAAAGTCTCTGTATGCCTTTTAAGGATGAATTAAGTCCTAGAAAACTAAATGAGCAAACACTGACTAGTCCTCAAAAGTCCTCAAAAAGAATAAAGTGTTCTTTCTTACTGATGCATTTGCAATTAGAAAGGTAGGCAGATCAAAATACTACTGTTAAAGAGACACTTGTAATCTAATGGCATGTTTTCTAGAAGCAGAGTTCTCTGAGGCTTGCTGCTGTGATATTAATGCATGGCAATATTATTGCATCTTTATTTGTGAATATAGGCATAAAAGTACCAAGGTAAAATGAAATTCCAGAAATCAGACTTATAGCCTGGATCTTTATTCCTACAGTAATCAAACCCTAATGTTTCAAATTAGAAATACAGGCTATTGGTTATTACAGCAGAACCCACAAATCTCTCCTTCAGCACTCAAAGACCAGAATATTTCATACGGATTTTTCTTGAGGGAATCAGTATCCCTGAAGTTTCACAAGTCAGGACAACAACCACATTTCATATTATTCTCCCACCTTTCTTACTGAATTTTCAGTCTACTGGCTTGCATGTCCTCTACTACACAAAGGCATTCTCTAAGATCCTTTGATTCAGGATACTTACTAAAGAGGACTTTCAGGCACACTCAGAGGTACGGCTTGCTCTAGTGCTCGTACGTCATGAGGTGACAGAATGGAGACTGCAATACTGCAGCTGCCAAGGTCAGCCTTGCAAACCAAGGAAGAGAGTATCAGATACCCATGTGATGAGGATCTGGAGAACCTTTCTCAATAGTAAAGAAAAGATACAGCTCCTTTTGAAGCATCAGCTCCTTCCTTACAGCATTACCTTTGTGCTAAAGGTATTTCTTCTCCCCAACACCGAGGATAACATTCTGGCTTTACTAAAATCAATGTAAGCTTTGCTATTGCTCTAAGTGGGGACACAATTTCATTCTGTCATATGGTCTCTTGTTTTCAAGCACAGCTAAGTCAGCACTTTCATTCAAATTTAGCTGCAGTATTACCAGTGCAAAACAAAGGGGCAAACAAGTCCCTACCTGAAGTCTGCCCCAACATTCGTGTCTTTTTAATGAGTGTTTCTCAGCAATAGTTATGATTAGATTTTCATCTCTCAACTTGAACACTCATGCAATCAATATTAATTGCAACTCTGACCAGGAAAACCTGTCAGAATTGTGTCTCTAATTGTACTTTGTGTTTTCCACTTTATACTTGTTCAATAAAATCCAGTGCTACAAACTCAAAAGCTCAAAACGTCTGTTGGCGGAATTAGCAAGTTCATTTAGCTTTTGTGGGAGAAATGGTGAAAGAACAGGGTTTTAACTACCGAAAGCCTAAACTTTAAGTTATACCTTCAGATATGATATGCCTAGAAACAGGTATTTTTGCATTAGACATATATATTAAAATTGGGTTAAAATCATGCAGACATTTTAGTAGAGATTCATATAGCATAAAGTAACACTATTTTAAGGCAAAGGAAGCTACTGCAATCAATCCATTACAACCAAACATTCTGGTGCACTCTAGTGGCAGAACATTGAGATGTACAATAGCTTTGCTATTTATTTACTTTCTATAATCCTGGAAAAGACAGATTTATTTATTTGTTTTATTCTGGATGTACAGATAAGTAAAGGTTCCTGTACTGTATTTAACTAATGTTCTCATAAGGGGGAGAAGTAAAGCGTTCCTAAGTGTCAATAAGAGATAAAGATACCTTGGTAACTGGTCTCCTGTAAAGCCAACAGACTTCAGATTTAAGATTTCATCCCAACACAAGCAAGGATCCCTTACATCCAAATAAGGCTGATTTAGACTCCAAATCTCTCTCCCCCCCACTTGAAGTTTGTCACAGTCGATGTAACAGGCATACACCGGCACACATGCACAATTTTATGTACACCTTCATTTACAAATAAACATGTACATGGATGTAAAAATATTACACTGGCCAAAGGACTGTAACATGGGAAGAGAAAAGAAACCATGCATACACACTGACCAACAACTGCCCAAACATTCAGAAATTAAACAAAACAAAAACTTGGGAAAGAAAGGAAGTAAAAAAAAGGGAACTTATGGTACACTCATTTTCTATCTGTTCAAAAATGCAACAAAACCAGAGGCCAGTACGATATTCTGAAGCTTTAAAATTAAAAAGTAGTGCCAAAATAGCACTAAAATACTGTATGTGCAAGACTGCCATTGTTAACAGAATAAAAATGTTTTTTACTATAAAGGTATTTATTTACCTTTAATGGCTAAATATGGCATTATTAGGAAGAAATCTCAAATATTCTGAGGAGAGGGAGAGGGAATATTCTACCCCTACAAATAAAACTAAACAAAATTTCTTAGCCAAAAGTGCCTCACATAGGTAAGTAGACCGCTAGTTCATACACGCAGAAACTGAGATGCAGGATGATGAAGTGTCTTGCCCAAATTAGTTTCACTGCCTAATGGTAAAGTTGGATTAGATGTCAGGTCTCTCAAGTTCCTCTCCAGCGCTTATCCAATAAAGAGTCCTCCTTAGTGAAAGCACATAGCTTATCTTGAAAACATAATGGAAAGATGCTTGCTTTTGTGGAAACTATATTTACCATAATCACTCCAGTCCAGGTGATTTTTCCAAATGGTTCTGAGATGAACTCTTGTTTAGAAATCACTATACAGGAGTAGATAGATGCTGGTGATTGAGAACATTATATGAATGTGTATTAATGTATTTCCCCAGGAAAGTAGCTGCATTAGGACAAAATAAACTGCGTTGCCCATCCTGAGCATTCAAGAGACATTACAGAACTTGTCTCTTTCTCAAATACATAAAATTGATGTTCTTTTCACTTGCTTTCTAGCCTCTGAACTTCCAGGTACTGTTCATTTCAAAGCATACAGGTTTGTTCCTGCAGCTTACTTTTAAAAAGAAAAAAAATAATCAAGACTCCAGGTCTCTTCACATGTCCTAAAACAGAGGCTTTAAATCAAGACTACTAAACTTCATTAAGTCTGTGAAAATTCTGAGAAATGACAGAAATTTATATAGCTAGACATTACAAATAAGCCAGAACACAGGATAAGAACTAAGCAAAGATTCTCTGCCTGAAGGACAGCAGGAAAACAAAAAACGAACAAACAAACACACACCCAAAAAAACACCACTTGCATATGCAGAAGCCATAATATGTTTATACTTACTCCTGGAAAAGTAATTACTAGCATTGCCACTTCTAGACCATTGCTTCTAAAGATTACATCTACTTTGTAGTATAGAAACACGAACAGAACTTCTGTTGATGCATGTAGACTAGCTTTAAATTAGCTAATTTATATGGATAATAAGAATAATATCAGTTGTTCCTGCCTGGGACCTGAGGTCTGTATTCTGTGATGAAAGCCCATGCCACAGCACCTGCATGTTATCAGTAACCAGATTACACTGTAAAGGTCTACACAAGGTGCAGTAAACACTTTGGACTAAAAGAAAGGATATTATCTTTACCCAGTTTCAGATCCTTTCAGATTTAAAAAATAATAATTTGTATTTACCCAGCAGAGGTTAATTTCTAGTACCCCTAAACATCATGAATGCCGTTCTGCACCACAAATGAATCCACTGAAATCAAAGGGAATCCTGAAGAACAAGATACAGGAAGGTATACTACATTTAATTCTAGGTCAACCAAAAGAATTTCATTTCTTCACTCAAATAAACAAAGTCACTTTGTTGTCACAGTGTTCCTTCACAGCACCGTCACCTGACACTTATATTAAGATACAAGTTTGGAAAGAGGAAAGTCTTCCTTAGTGAAGTTGTTTATTGTTTGTCAGTCAGATGAAAGCTCGCTCTTGTGGTATTCTACTAAATTGCAGTTTGCTATTGCTTGCCTGTCCCAAGTTCTCAGAATACACGAAGAGACAAAGAGTTTCAAGAGAGTTTACTTGAAATGACTCTTGAATATTTAAAAAAATAAATAAATCTTTAATCAGTAATTTAAATCTTTCTAAATACAAATTGCTATTCACACAATTCCTGGCCATGAAACCTATTGTGCTTTTTGCTGTAAAAAGCAAGCAAAAACAAGCAGTCTTCATTTAGGATTCTCACTTTGTCCTACGCTAATGTGTTGTCTCCTATTTTCCATGTATTTTTTAACTGGGGAGCAGAAGGAGTTGTTTGGGGAACTTGTTTCACATACCAATTCTGAAAAAAATATTTACATGCCATCTGGATGTTGCCTACAGGTTGGTAACTATCCAGACTGGTGGGAGGAAGTCAATTGCTGGTGCTGTACTAGTGGTGGTATCAGACAAGCAGTAAGCGCGTTATGCACAGAGAATGAATATATCCATTATACCTGAAATCTGCTGCTTTTAGAGAATGGGTTTCCCAAGCTGCATTGCGGGCTCTGAGAGCACTCATAGGCGGCCAGCCCTAAGGACACAGGAACATGTCCTGCTCACTAGGGATGTACATCTTCATCCTAGGGTACTGAAAAGTAATCGGTTCATGGAATGTATCAGGAAAGTCTGTAACAGCAGAGAACAAAGAGGCTTTACAGCTGTGCCTGAGGAAATTAAGATTTTACTTGTCTTATTCTTCAGAGTACTGGTGTTCATGGCAATAGCTGTTTCAAACTATATTTAAGCACATTCAGCCCTGTTTTGAGATTAAGTAGAAGAAAGGAGTTAAAGCAGTCAGGCCAAGGTCTGTTACCATAATTGGTTTTAACATAATTTCAGGCTGGGGAATGCCCACAGGATGTTAATCTGCAAGAGATGCCAGAGTGGGCTAGTACTTCTGCTATGCAAGGGAAATTTTTCATTGCTTGATGATTGAACAGCACTGGATAGAAATTGTTAACTGCATGGACAGCCTTTGGATGTTTGCCCTATCCAAAAATCTCAATGTTTGCCTTGAGTTTCTCCCATATGGAAAATGTCTCACCATCCAGACATGACAGTAGATGCAAGTAAAAGCTAAAATAGGATTCCCTTTGCTTGGCTCCTGTAAGACTTTGAGGTATGGGAAGGAAAATCTGAAGACCATTGATTCCAATTTTTACCCTCTCAAGTGATTTTTTTAAAAGGAAATAGATGTGAAAAGTTAGTATATTTACTACACTGATGAATAAACAAAGTTGGGGTTTTTTTCCCCTCCACTAAAGCACAGAAATGTTTTCATTAAAATATACTTTGAGTGTGAGGGTCAGGCCTTGGTGACAAAGATTCAGTACATCAGATGGATACATATTGATTAAATCCACTACCTAATGTGAAAATACAATTTAAGAAATATAGAGATGCAAACTTTTAATGAGCAATCACGTCCCTAAAGAAAAGGTGCCAGATGGTTACGCTTGTCTTGGAATACTGAAACAGAAGAAAAAAAAATTGTTTCTTTTTCATAACAAGAACTAAAATAAACTCTTAAAGATACTACCACCATCCCCAAAAACAACAATCAAACTAAATGAATGGCTATTTGATGAACATTCATTATATTACTTGCCATTTTATCACACAAGTTGGAACATGCCTATTAGATTATGATGTTGGGGAAGGTTTTTCTTCCCTTTTTAGACACAAGTTCAGTGGAGGTATGAACTGTGTTCAGCTAAGGTGATGTAGCCGAGCATGATTTCTGGTTTAATAACCATTGCTTCATTTCACTCCGGGAAATTTTTCAGATTGCATTATTTTCCATTTCATAATTCTGCAATACTGCCTTTTAACTGGTCCCTCTTTTATTCCCAAAATGTTTTACTTTGGGGGTTCTAAATCACAAATTGATGATGTGGGTCATTTGCTTTTGCAGGTGCTTGCAGTAGAAAACTACAGACTCCATACAGCATAATTTAATCATGTTAGATAACCCAGGAGAGCCTTCTATCCCTCTAGAGAAGAGAGCAACTGCATTCCTGGGGACCTGCAGGATAAGGACTCCATCTGCCTGGGGAAGCCGACCCACGGAGCAGCAGGAGGGAGCTGCTGTTCCCTGCTGGCAGCACCAGGCATCAGATAACTGAGCTTTTTTGAGCTTTCCTACCTGTGTTTATGTCACCATCACCCAGAACAGGGAATAAAATACCAGAAAGAATATAGAACAGAAATATATTAGATAAAAAATGCATAAATTTAAGTTTGGATTCAGTCTAATTCATTTAATTACAAAGACACTTAGCAATGTACTTGTATCCCTCTACGAGTATGCTAGGAGATGTAGAATCTAGAAATATCCAGGCAAAAAGAGACAGTAACAAGTACAAAACCTAAAAGTGATATTAAAGTGCAAAAGCAAGCCCTCAAAAGTTTGGAGTAACCAGAGCTTAATGGTAACCAAAGAATTATTGCTGCTTCTTTCTTTCCCTCTCCCTTCTCTTACTCCACTCAGGATAATTTTTTTGTTTGTTTGTTTTGTTTTTTTTTGTTGGTTTTTTTTTTTCTGGAACTCTTAAAAAATGTTCATCCTGGGCAAGACACCCAGCAGGAACAGTTAAAATTTCTTACAGTTCAAAACATTTTAGATATTTTTTCAAATGAGAAGTGTAAGACAAGTGTTAGCTATAAAGCACAATACAGGGACTGATTATGAACTCACATTCCCTAGATAAAAGAATGCAATTCTCAATCTGACAAAAACAGTGCACATTGTTCACACTGGTATTGCTTTCACAAAATATTCCAAGTAATTTCAAAATAAGGGAGCATGGTCTGGGACTAGACTGAGAAAGGAAGGGAGTGAAGGGCTTTTATTCTAGCTCTGCCAAATGACACAATGTTTTATTGAGATCAAATATTGTGGACAATTTCATTAGTTTATTCACTTTTCAGGGATCAGAAAACTTCATCCAGGTCCAAACTTCATGATTCAAGACCATTCATAATGGCCAGTCCAGAACTTCTGACCCAGACAGGCTTATTTTATTAGGAAATCTGGATTTAAATCTGGACTTTTACACTGGGAACCCAGTTTATGAAAGGCTTTAAGAACCACAGTGAAAGGTATAATAACAAAAACCCCTAAGACCCTGCAAAATCTTCCCCATAGCCATACTCAGATTTTACATCTTCAACCAAGATAGCTATGACAGCAGACTTTCATTTTGTTGCTTTCCTAGTTTAACTCTAGATTCTAGCACTTTCACCCACATGGGCTGGTGTTCTCCTCCGCTGGCTTTCACATATCCATCAAGCAGCCCTGCTCAGCTTCAGCAAGTGGAGCCGCAAGGAAGGTTCCCATGGGTAAGCAGGCAAGGTAGCAAGTTGGGTAACCCCTTGTCCTGTAAGCATACAAGCCCTTCACCAGAACATTTTGTTCTGATGGATGTCCTAGACTCACAGATATAAAACCTACAGGGAATACGCTGAACACATTTATCTTCCCTGCCCTTTCAGTCTACTCCCTTCTTCCTCCTATCTCAATTTCTCAACTTCCATGCTAGTATTTTTATCTCTGCTTTCTCTGATTTATGCTTGTTATAAATTCCATTAATTAATGTTGTGCTTATCATTGGCTTTTCATGGGATAGATCTCATTTGTTTATTTCCATGTTTATAGTTTAAGCTTGTCTACTTTGGTTTTCCACAGTCCTGTTTCTCAGATCTTTGTCTCTCCCTTTTGAATCCTGTTCAACAATACACTATGTCCACCATTATCAGCCTCTGAAAGTATTTTCAGTTGCTGTATTCAAAAGTTATTAGACCTTTTCACCAACTGAAATACAGCTTGCTTGCTAACTTTTTCTTTCCCTTTGCGAATTATTCATTAAATTCTCCATTTTAACAAATACGTCTTCTGGGAAACTATTAGCTGAATCTTCTAATGTGTATTTTAGACAATGAATTCATCATTAAGGATTTCTGTTGAGACTGGTTTCATATATTCAACAAAAACCTGTGTGCTGAAATCTAAGTCAGTCAATCACAGAAGTGACATTTATTTTCAACGACATGATGATCATGTTCCTAAGACAAGTTCCCTGCAATTTCATATTCAAAATCCAAATCCCATATCCTGCAATATTCTCTTAAGGTTTCCTGTGTTAGTGAATAGTCATATCATTACTTTCCTATAATAATCTCAGAAAATGAGAGCAGAAGGTAAGTCTAATAAGATGAGTTAATTTTGATGGCTGAAATAATATATATTCATGGTTTCTGTTGCTTGCATTTGGCTAAGTAAAAGCATTTCTGCTCTAAGCAATGAATAACAATAGTGTCAGCAAACAAACAAAGCACTGTGCATTAGAAATATGGCATAGTAACGTATTTATACATGACATTGCACGGTAAGTGTGGCTTGGACTTTTTCAGAAGAAACAAAAAGCGATCAGAGATCAGAATGTTACCGAAAGTCCTCTTTGAAACAGATGCAGAACTATATTACCATTATTCTAAACATTATCTAAAAGCAAGGCCTTAATCATAGGCTAAAATACAACTAATAACTAACCGTAGGAAGGGCAAGTTGTAATAAAGTTTAAATGGTCTTCCAAATTCAAAAGGTAATATATTTTAATCAAAACCTTAGAGGATAAGCTCATCTTGGTTTTGTGCTGTGCAGCTACTTGAAAATGGTCATAACTAAATGCAGACCATGTTTTCATGCCATTCTAAATAGTTTTATATGCAAATGTTTGCAAACAGTGGTGAAGATGCTCCCTGCAAACAGTAATTATCCTTGTAAATTATACTGTTATACCAACCAACTAGTAGACATGTACTTTGTTACTGCAAACTAAATTGAAAAACAGTACAACTAAAAGATTTGAAGGGTATAACTTAAAAGCTCTAAACTCAAATAATTTACAGCAGTTCCTATTGTGCATTGAAGTGGTCTGTTCACATTTTATCACAACATCATGAAGCGATTACAATCGATATTACAGCACCAAGACGATAAAATATTCTGGAAGTAACATATATACGTGGTGCTACAGCCAATTTTCAAGCTGAAACATCTAGCAGTTTCAAGGCTTTAAAGGTTGTCTTCTGTGAGGGGTGCTGCTTGCAAAAAATCTAAGGTTTCTTTAATAGGCGAGTAGAGTTTGGCAAAAAAGTTGACCAGGACTGTCTTTAAATTACCTTTCTGCACTGCTCAGTAACTAGAACATAACTTAAAATATTAAAACCATTTGGGGCTGTAAAAAATGCCTTCATGCTGAAAAGCTGACTAGTAAAGTATTAACCTCATACAATCTGAAGCAGCTGGGACAAGAACCTCACAAAATCAAGTTTCATAATGAGGTAAGCATCTCAGTTCCAATTATGAGCAGCATTTCTAGAGAAACAATTGTTTTTCCAGGTGTCAGTTGTCTGATCACATAAGTGACTTTTCTGAAAGCCCTAGACAGTCTTTGAAAGACTTGGTTGAACTTGTCTGTGCACACAGACACACATCCCAGCTCTGATAATACTAAACAAAAGCCCTTGCTCAATATTTTCAATAAAAACACTGCTCCTAGATCTGTCAGTCACATACAATGGTCCTTTAATGCTTTCTAATATCTCTTTTTGAAACCTCCTTAGATTCAGAGCTCTGCTACTGCAGTAAGCTTGCAGGTTGGGAAAAACCTTTTCCACACTCCTGCAGGAGAAGGTGAGCTACATGTCTGGATCACGGCAGAAGGCTGTCATCCGGAAAAGAAAGGTTTGCTAGCTTACACTAGTACCGTTATGCTGTGCTTCCACTATTCTGAATGATCAGGAAACCGTAAAACTGTCAGGAAATGTTATGATCCCCCCAAGTCTTGAGGAGTTGCTCAAGGGTAAGTGGGGAGGTAGGAATGAGCCCACCTCAACTCTGAGCGTGGAGGCTGCTCAGTGTCACAGACAGACCCTTCTCCCTGCTAAGAAGTATCCGTTGCAAAGCAGAACAAAGCTCTGCTGCCCATTGATCGACCTCCAAGAGATTTCCACAATGATAGCATCATTTTTTTCAGTCAGCAAGTGGTGACAGCAGCCATCAGAAAACAGCAGCTAGTGGAGGAAGAGCTTCCAGATATGCTGCCAGTACAGACCACCATGGAGACTGTCATTATTCTGGACTGCTCCTCTAAGAGGGCATTATGCACAGGTCTGAGGAAGCCTCTCTTCACCCATAACCAAAGCACACATGCCCTGATAGACAGCAATAGCACTCACAGCACCTCCTATGCCAATGGCTACCAGAGTAGGGACCCCACAGCTATTCCCTTGCCTGCTATTTCCCCCTGTGCCTGTGCTTAGCAAAGCATTACTGCTGTGCTCAGAAGTTGCACTTAACCCTTCATACCTGTCACCGCACACCAGAAAAGAGATTCAGTGAATTTCAAAAGGCCCTAAGGCAGATGTGGTCCCACTACGTTGTAAGGACATATTGTGCTAGAAGAAGTGTGCCAAGACTGCACAAAACACATTACCTAGAGCCCAAGCACAGAAGTCTTACAATTGTGATTTCACATCCCCACCTCAAGGAATCATTGAGATTTAAAATCCTACCAAAATGTAGCAGTAGAAGTGCAAGAAGGCAAATTTATTTCTTCAGTGGTAACAATAAACTCGTGAACTGGCTCAAGTCACAATGCAGAATCATTAGTGAGCCTAAAACAGATGGTATCTCATTTTTAGCTATAGGCAAAATGCCAAATGACATGACTAAATAGAAAAAAAATCCCTATAGTATTGCATTTTTGTGCCTATTGAGCATGGAGACTGAAAGGCAGGAACATTTTTAATAACCTTTCTTTGACAAGCTTAAAGCCATTTAATGCTGAAGCCTGTCCTCGACATAAAGCCAAGAGAATAGGCCTCTAGAGAAAGCTCACTGCTGCACAGCTTCACCTCCCAGCAAAACACATTATGCAGCAAAGCCACATAATACTTACTTTCCATTAAAAAAACCAGACCCTTACCGGCTATCGCAGTAGTGACCTTTCAATCCAGGCTTCTCTAGTATTTATTGGCTGAAAAATTGTTTCTATGAATAGCAATTGTCTGGTTTAAAACCTGAAAATCTCTTTTCTGTTTCAGGGAACAGCATGTGTAAAGGCAATGGAGTTGAATGAAAAAGCAAAGGTACCTAAAAGTAAATCAAATACCACGTACTCAACGGCTTCTACAAACAACTACTACTGCTTGCAGTGGTTTTGCCAATACAGCGATTTTCATCAGAATACCTTAAAGTAATTCCAAACATAAAGGCCCTCCACATGAAAGCATTCCAGACATGAAGGCTTCACAACACCTTTGAGAAATATGTATAAGACAGATGGGTAAATTAATTAAATAGCAGGTCAGGCTCTGGAATTCATTCTGGCCCATTTTTTCCTCCTTTGACAGCAAGAAGAGGCCAAAAAGCAGCTTGATCTTTCCATCTCAGGATTCACCTGGCACTGAGAAGTCTCCAGCTGGCCTAAGTGGCACCTACTTAACACTCACCTGGAGCAGGACCCCAAGAGCTGTAAGGACACTGGAGCAGCAATTTCCTAGCTGGCAGATGGCCCATTCCAGGCTGGAAGGAGGAAAGCTGGATGAGAACATCAAGATTGCAATGATTTATGCCAGTGCTTAGACCAGGACACAATTTGATCCAGAACCCGAGAAATCCCCTTTTTGTGAGTTTCTGCTCTTACAAGATCAGTCTAGCAGATACAGGGAACAATTTAGACATTTAGGCCAAAAAGACAATGTTTTGTCCATGTATTACACAGTGATATTTTGTTAGAGCTAAAAGAGCTTTTCTTCTTCACAGTCCTATTACAAAAACCCAGACTCCTAAAAAATGTATGTAGTAAAATACAGAAGCTAATCAGCTGTATTTGTGGGATAAAAGGAAAAGAATACCACCATCAAAAGAAGGTAATTTTATAGACCAAAAGTCAGAATTAAATTTTGATTAGCCTGTTAAGTTTTTTCCTAGTGTCATTTAAAGAAGTAGCACTGAATTCTGGACTAATTTAATACCCGGTGATTTCACTGGAAATCAGTGTTGCCAAATCTTGTGATTTTAATCCCAAATCTTGAAGTAATTGGTGATTTCTTGTTTATTAAAAAAAAAAATAAAAATCCAAGCTCATGTAGTCATTAGATTAAGTGAGGTTGTTTGTTTGGTTTTTTGTTTTGTTTTTTTAATGGATCTCAACCCTCTGGGTTTAGAGAAACAAAATAAATCTAAAGAACAGAAGCCTTAAGGCTCTAGCACAGAAGGGAAGTTGAAAAAAGAAGAGGTATCAGTTTAAAATACTTAGGTGTTTAAGCCCAATTTACGATTTGGGGTCCAGATTATAATTCATAAATACAAAAGCTGCAACTATTGAGCATTGTAATAAATATAAAATGGAACAAGATTTTGTTTGTGCTGTGCAGTTTATGTATTATTAATCTTTCTACAAATGGGAATTCTCAAAAACAGTGTGTTAAAATTGGTTTTTCCCAGTACAGGATCTAGCGCCACCCAGAACTAAATTAGTATTTTAGCAATCTCTTTGCTCCTTTGAGCTCTAGTTATTGGCACATACTTTGTCAATAGATTGTATTTGTTTTTCAAAGGTTCTAGTAAGAACCTTTATATAGACATTGGGCATTTCTCCCTTGCGTTAAGGGTTTCATCTTGTCTCAGCTGTTTCATTTTCTTTTCAGCAGCCCACAGTGCCCCTGCTATAATAACGATGAGCTCCCGGTTCCTTCTGTTCCTTTTCATAAGGACACGAGGGCACTGAGGCTACTTTCATTCAGAGCTTACCTATCTCAGTGAGTGTTTCATTTAACCCTTACAGTGTAAGTCAATAGGCAACTCAAACACCTGCCTCCACCCACCCCCAAAGAAGGGAAAATCCTGCAGAAAAGTTATTAA
>VXBL01001837.1:364105-411395 GCA_013400195.1 Aramus guarauna
CCCCCCCCGCCCTCTAAAATGCAGTTGCAGCATATACCCCATCATATTAGGAAAACTTAAGAAAAATCACGTACCTGGAAGCCTTAAAAATAATAAAACAAACTAAAAATTCTTGTACCTGGTAGAACTGACAAGAACATAAAGGGGAACATAACTGTTGCCAGTGATGTCATGAACAGCAGCTTTTAGAGAAAGAGCAGGAAGGAATGGGATGAAAGGTGGGCCAGGCTTGCATCCAGCCCATAAGCTGATGAAATGACTTGGCAAGTTAGAGTAAGCAAATTCTGCAAACACTTTAATGTTTGCATACAAGAAGACTTTTAATTCACAGGGACACCCATTTCTGTGTGACCCTTTCATCTTTCCTTCTAACTGGGGAGAGGGTAACAGGGACATAATCCTGCATCTAATGACATCAAAATTACAACAGAGCGATTAGCCTAGTATTTTATCTAATTTTCTACATCTCAGGAATTCAGAGAACAATCTTAAATTATTAGCAGTATTACAATATTATCTATTTTTTTCTTGTGTAATATTATAGCTGATTTATTTTTTCCTGTTAAATGTCTCCACTCTGAAATACTGAACTTCTGAAGTTACAAATAAAGCCTTTGCAGTAAATTTTACTTTTTCCCATTTCCTCTTCAAAATGTAAAGGTTTGACAAATTCTTTTACTCCTTTGGGGTATTTTTTTTTTTCCCAAATACAAAAATCTGTTGGCACTATATATTGTACGGATAATGCTACAACAACAGAGAAGGCTGGCAAACAAAGGTTTTTAAGGAGGTGCTTCACCTACCCTATTATTTTGGAGGCTCAAAAAATTCCCACTGAAGTATTTAACAATATTGAAGTGTCTTCTGGAATAGGAATTCAAGATAAGTATCTTTGTATTGCTGAGTGATGATAAACCTTTTCTACATCATTTGTTTTCTTTCAAAAACAGATACAGCACATGTATACGCTGTCTCAGATAATTCTCAATGGAAAAGAGCTGAAATGACATGAGTTCTGTTGTCTACCTCCTGGAATATAAATCTGCATTAAAAGATCATTTAGTCTGTTCACTTAAAGTATAAGGTATATGACAAAGTATTCAGCAATCTATCTGGTAATTGTATCAGATATCTTATATTCTCTCAAATTTGCCTATTTACTCATGTAGCTATTTATGAATCCTAGAGTGATAAAACACAGAGCTAGATTCAAACCAAGTCTGAACATCATATTTATTCATCATATTTGATTATATATTGTACTAAAGAAGTTTAAAAGTTAAGAATCTTGAACTAAAATTTTAAATTCAGTTACCAAAAAAGTACATAAATTAGTTCAGACACACCTAACCTTTTCTGAGATTGAGCTGTTTGTTCCCTGAAGTTCTGACTTCCAGTTCCATTTTAAATATAAACTTGTATTCTTTCCCCAAAGTTGAATTATTGAATTTTGTCACCTGTGCATTTTTCTATGGTGAAAGAATCAATTATGCCTTTATTTTGACCAGCACAAAATAAGTCACAATGTAAGAAGATAAAAATCTGTTTAGCATAAAAAAAATCTGCTAAGTTAGAAAAATATAAATGCTAGGATGCTTTTAGCGTGCTTGCATCAATTACCATGAATGTATACTGAACCTGACAAGATATACCCAAAAATACTGTTTTCTCCAATATTTCAGCCAGAAGTATTGTTTCATTAATTAATGAATTGAAAAAAATTAATTTGGTTTCACAGATCTCTAGGGAACAAGGAACATCTTATTAACATATGTAGGTTAAAAAACTAACAAATGAACAGACACTAACTGGCATGTGATCTCACAGAAATCTCTGCAACAGCAGAGAAATCAAACACACTTCCTCTGTGTTTAAGACTCAGTCACAAGAATATAATTGCGAGACTTTCAGAAACGGGCTAGTGGCTACTGTACACGCTTACATAAACCTTTGCTCAGCAGCTCTGCTGATCACTCAATGGGCTTGCCACACAAAGGTATTTTTTGCCATGAATCCTTAGACAGCTATGGAAGGCCAAGGTCCCACACCAAGAAAGAGCTGTTTATACGAAAGGTCCCTGAACAATCACAGTTAATAAATTGCCCCGAAACCACAAGGGCACAGCATGAACAAAAAAATTTACAGGTGTGGAACAGATTCTAGCACAGGAGGAGAATCAAACAAGTGGTGAGTGGAATTTTCTCTACATTTGGCAGAATGTTTATAGAGAAAACACCATGGAAAGTGAGAAAAATTCAGAATACCAAAAGTATTTTCCAACTATCTGTGCCAAGAGCAGTAAAAATTTTGATTATTTACTGTGTAAATGCTTGTCCTATGTACAAGACCTATGGTAGGCCTAATGTGGTCATATTACTTTTCAGGATTATTATGCTCCAAGCATGAACCATTATTCTTTCCTGTTAACTTCAATCTAATAAAGAGATCACCTTATTGATAACTAGAATCAAACTTACTGATAAATCAATTCATCTGTTCATGATCCTATAAATTAATGAAATGAATGAATGCATCAATAAATTGCTCCAGTTACACATAAATATATGAATGTATACTAAAATTAGTTTCTATATAAACGTTAAACATTTTTTAAACTTGAAAACTAAAAATAAAAGCTAACTATGAATGAATTTTCAAATTTGGATTTCCTTAATTTTGTTTCCAAAATGAAAATAAACTCAACTGATGAGAACTGTTTATTGCATTGTCTTTAGTCAACAGGTAGCATATGAAGAAGAAGAGACACATGGCTGATGATGGCACCAGAAGAGAATGACAAAAAGGCTAGATGTCTCTTAGTCAAAAGCCATGTTAGTCTATCCTTCGATTGGAAAGTGAGACCAATACAGTAGAAACCAAATCAAATTCTGCCTGCGTCAGAAGACTGACTGGCTGATAGAAGGATTTTCATATCTATATTGCCTACAATTCATTTCTGTAATTCTGTGGATCAGCATATTATCAATATCAAGAGTTATGAAGTAGCGTTAAACCTAGAGATCAACATTTTGTGAAAGAACGCCATTTGAGGGAGACAGGGAAGGGTAGTTTGCTAGCAGATATCTTGAGTCTCCCAGATGTCTGAAAAGAAAGAATACATCATCAGTCAAAACAAAAGCTGGTTCGTGAACTGCTAAACCAGAAACTGAACGCTCTTGACTTCATGCCAGAGAGGATGCAGTTCATCACAGTTCCACATACTTAATCTCTATCATTGCACTCAATACTGTGAAACTTTAGAACAGCTCTTCTGCCCCAAGGACTTGATCATTAAAATTAACAAAAAAGCAAGTCATGTAGACAATGCAGTTCAAAAATAACACACCATATTTTACCATATAGATGCAGTAAAAAAAAAAATTGTAATTTGATATTCAAACTAAGCAATAAAGTATAAGGGAACTTAAATCTGCAAAACATGAAGAAATCAGAGAGCATTTAGCATCTTCATCTTTCACAGATGTAGAAACATGCCAGCAGGCAACTCCAAGGGAGTGATAATATGCACTTGCTATTGATTTCAGCTATACAAATATAACTCACAGCTACATTCAAGGTATCCATCCTTAATGTAGTTTTGCTCTTCCAAGTGTGTAAGTATTGCACTAGAAGTCATGATCTTAGTGTACACAGACCCTCTAGAAACAAGATTCTGAATTCCCCAGTTAGGGTGTCGCTATGGAAAAGTCCACTAGACTATCTAGTAAGAACAGAAACAACATTTATTGTGGCATACTCCATAACAGGCAGCTATCCTAAAAATTTCAGTGAACAAAAACTGGAAAGTACTCTGTGCTATAATCTAGGCTACAGCTAGCATTTCCTTGTTCCTCCATCATCTCTTGAGATAAACCAGCAGCAAGAGTATACATTGTATATACTTGCTCAGTACAAGGCAGAGTAGAGAATGACACAAGGTAGTTTCATAGCTGGTGATTCAAGATCTGTGAAAGGACAAATATGCTAGCAATGGTGGGGGGAAAAAAAAAGTACCCGCAGGCCCTNAAACATAACATTAATCCACACAAAGAACTTCCTGACATGCATTGCCATGCTGCTTTCTAATATAATAGCATAGGAATTGAATTGTGAATGGGCCACATTTATGACAGACAGATACCAACCAGATACTGAACATCTGATACTTCAGTAAAAAGTTTTCAAGTTCCAAGTTATTAAAAAAGAGCATTAAACCTGGATTACACTGAATACTCTCCACAATACATCTTAATACTTATTTTTAACAGCCTACTTGTGTGATACCTCATTTCTTATATAAATTAATATAAGCTTTTTGTTCCATTCTTTAACAAAAGGCCCAAAAGCCTTAGTTAGAAAGATATTTAATGGTTTCCTGGAAGCAGAGAATTCCACAGCAGGTAAAAATGCGAGAGGATCGGGCTTGACAGGGACTGTTCCACAATCTGATGTGCTCCAGTAACCCCCAAATGGTGATTTAGCTCAGCAAGACCCTTCATTTTTCACTTCCAAATGCCAAACTACTACAGAATAACTACTACACAGATTTTCAATTTGGTAATTTTTGTAAAATGAGGAAAGGCTTACCGTGAAGCACATACAGGCCAGAACATCAAAATAAAATCATTGAATACCCATTGCTGTAAAATCAGACTCATGGATTGCAGTTTACATGCCTTTTAAAAACCGAGGCACCCAAAACACATCAAGTTACTCTCAAAGGCTTTTCCCATAGTTGTCCATGAATTGTAACACCTATCATAACCTACTGACAGAATTCATAGGTTACAGTAAAAAAACGCCAAACACATAGACAGTAACATATCCCAGTCCTGAAAATTTATTTGCTGCTGTTGAAAGGTTTGGGACTGAGTTTATCTGCACAGCTGTACCTGAGATTTGCAAGATAAAGAGATAAGTGCACAGCATTTTCTTTTATTATGGGTGCTCACAATTATCAACTATTGACACATAATGACGACTTTATCAAAGAGGCTAATAATGTATCTGGCTGGCCTGATACAAGCTGCATTCAGAGATGACAAATTTTTTTCTGCTGAAAACTGCTGGGGACTTTCTGTGGAGTAGAATCTCTGGTAGGGTAAGTACACAGATGCTTGCGGNGGGGGGAAAAAAAAAAAAGTACCCGCAGGCCCTGCTTCCCAAATGTTTGATTACTCCAACAAATAAAAAGTTCTGATGCTATTCATATATTTTCCTTGGGTATAAACCATTCATAACTGTGCATTCACCCAGCTGCATGCCAGTGAGCTCATAATTTTAAGATGTTTGTACAAGCACAATACAGCTGGGAATCTTGAAGTATTTATAATGCAGCTGAGAGACTAGCAGTTTTGAACAGTTATTTGTAAAGCTGCAGCCTATCCAGAGAGATGCCAGCCAAACGTCCCTTGGTGGCTATGTCCTAGCCTAGCAGCAAAAGGAGCAAGTGCAATGTTGGACTTCTGGAAGATAAAAGAGATTATTTCTCTTTCAAAATGGCTCAAACTTGAAAAAGGTTGCACAGTAATACCTAAAAGCTTAACATTTAAGACAATTTTGTTCTTTAAATTAATGGTTATATATTATTTTATTCAAATAGAAAAGTAGGCTGAAATTTTCCTTTTGTTGTAACTTCCTTGACTCCTATCAGGCCTGACTTCAGTCTTCAAACTCGGGGGGGTNTTTTGTAAAATGAGGAAAGGCTTACCGTGAAGCACATACAGGCCAGAACATCAAAATAAAATCATTGAATACCCATTGCTGTAAAATCAGACTCATGGATTGCAGTTTACATGCCTTTTAAAAACCGAGGCACCCAAAACACATCAAGTTACTCTCAAAGGCTTTTCCCATAGTTGTCCATGAATTGTAACACCTATCATAACCTACTGACAGAATTCATAGGTTACAGTAAAAAAACGCCAAACACATAGACAGTAACATATCCCAGTCCTGAAAATTTATTTGCTGCTGTTGAAAGGTTTGGGACTGAGTTTATCTGCACAGCTGTACCTGAGATTTGCAAGATAAAGAGATAAGTGCACAGCATTTTCTTTTATTATGGGTGCTCACAATTATCAACTATTGACACATAATGACGACTTTATCAAAGAGGCTAATAATGTATCTGGCTGGCCTGATACAAGCTGCATTCAGAGATGACAAATTTTTTTCTGCTGAAAACTGCTGGGGACTTTCTGTGGAGTAGAATCTCTGGTAGGGTAAGTACACAGATGCTTGCGGCCCATCTCATTCCCCCCCTCATTCATGCTATTTTTGTACAGGTAGCATAGGTGGCTTGTCACTCTTCTCTCAGTATTACTAGGAGATTATTCTTTAATTTTTATTTTCAATAGGAATTGAGCTTTTTTTCCCATTTATTAAATCACTCTTCACAGGACAAAGAGATCACCCTTTTCTGATGTTCAGTAAAATCTGCATACTTGCCAGCTACAGGACACCCATGTTGACTCTACACCTGATACAAGTGGTCTAGTAGAATCTTTCTCCCCAAAAAGATGTTTTGGAAGGGAAAATAGGAGACAGACTTTGGAACAATGTGTAAACAACATAAAAGCCAATACGCTGGGCTATATTTGAAAGTGTTCTATAAAAGTAAGAGGTATCTCAGCCAACTAGCATTAAACAAAAATTATACCAAAGCAGCTTCAAATATTAAAGGCACAACAACCTATCAGCATGCCTTGATATGTAAAAATTATGGTTTTTCACAGATTGTGTTAGCTCTATCAGGTTACCATAACACAATTTAAACATATCGTTAAAAGGCAGGCTAGCACCATTGAAACATACTGTTTGGCTAAATGTGTCAGGCTAAAACAGTTCAAAAGTGCCCGTTGACCTTGTAACCACACATTTCAATCCTGTTAAATTTCATTAGAGCAGAACAATCAAAAGAGAAATCATACTGTTAGAAGTACTATATCTAAATGCTTGTCTGTAGAGGAGATTTTTAGACCTGTACGTGTATAGAAGCATAGCTAAACTGCTGAGACCATACCAATGTAACTATCCCAGGTTAATGTTTTGATTGCAGAGTAAGAGTAGCTTTATGTTATTTTACACAATAATTGTTTGGCTAGCTAACAAGCAGTTGCCACAGGATACTTGCCGTGCCCTAGAGTCACAGTAACTTGCTCAAGCGCCCATAACCCAACACCTGTCTATTGATGAGCCCTTAGATGCTGACTGATCAAGTGGCATGATGCTTGAATGTACAATTATGATAGCTAATACTGAATAGCCTTTGTGATGAAGGTGATCCCTTCTTTGTTCTCTGGGGGAGTGTTTAAAATGTAGTATATACTCTACAGACAAGGTTATTCCAATCTGTCCCAGTCCATGGTGTCAGCTGAAGATCTTAATTTAAATATATTTCATTAGTGTCTTTTACATAAAGTAAGATTTGTTCTTGTAACCAGCATTACTTATGCAAACAAAAAGGCATGTAAAAAGTGCCCATGGTTTCTGTTCCATTGCAATATCTAGCCACAGTTCAATGAACTTAAGGTGCATTCCTTAATTCAGTGAGTAGAAAATGTCACAGAATTAGTTCACCACTCACTAAAACCAATTCAGACAAAATTACATTTTATTTTTTTATTTTTACCATTCAGCAGAAAAGAAAAATACTACCTTAAACCCTCACTAGGCCAGATCATTAGCTAATACAGCTGTAGCCTAGCCATGTTTGTTCTAGCAGGGGATGTTTTTCAACAGGTGAAGAACTCTCCCTACATCTGTAATATATGACTTGTCCATACCAGGTTTGTGGAGCAGACTTAAGTTCCTGCTAAGCTTAATTCATCTGCACTGAAGTAAGCTACATCTGCACAGCACAGCTCTTTGTGACAATGTGCATTCTATTATCAATATTGAAAGCATATAAAGTTCAATGCTCATTAGGTCTCTGTTTGTAACATTCTTATGGACACATCTCTACTCCATATTAGCTTGGAAGTTCTCCAGTCATCTCACACTGGTTTGTGTCCCAGCAGGACAGACCCTTCTGAAGCCCTCCAAAATTCTGATCTCAATCCTATTTAAAAAAGCTGCAAACTGCCAGAACCTTCTCATCAAGGCTGCCCATAAACTGAACAGAGAAAACACTCCAAGAGTACCCAAAAGGCTTATTACATTATGGCACCCGGATACAAAGGAACTAATGTGGAAAGAATCAAAAGAAAAAAGTTTTCAATCTGCCAATATCAGGAGGAAGCTGAAAGTTGCACTCAGAATTGAGGAGATAGTTTATTTCAATATTATAGACTTGAAATAAATTACCATGAGTACTGCCCACAAGTCTCACAACTTAATGGACGCAAATCCACAAGAAGAGAATCCATAATGATCCAGCACTTAACAAACCTGTGAGGAATTCCAGAAAAAGCCCAACAAAATGTGCATTTAGAGATCCTTTAGAACATGAAAAGCAAACACAGATGGCTCAAAAATGCAGAGGATTCCTCCAGTCTGAGTAAGAGGAATTAGCCACTCTGAACTGGTTCTCACTTTGCTCAGGAATTGGCTCAAAGAACAATACCATAAAATTATGAAAAAGTACAGAGGCAATTTCTGAAGATCACCAACAGGCACGCTGGCTTCCTCAAAAACACAGCAAAGCTATGCTGTCCGGCACAGCAACACAGCTTCCCTGAAACAGCGCCTGGACCACAGCATCGAGGGCACTAAAACTCTGCTCAGCACACACTGCTGCTGCTTTCCCCCCTCTCCACAGCAAACCTCAGCTCCTGGCAGTAAGATCAGTCACTCTGGCACCGACCTTTCCAGCACCAAAACTAAAGCAGCATTCCAGCCCACAGGTTACTGGTGACAGCCACCCAGCAACTACAAAAGGCTTAATGAATTTCAACTTGTACATTAAGAAACTGCTCGCTCCTAAATTTGTCAGCTTTATTTCAAATTGTGATTTCATTATATTTGCACTTGTAATAGTTAAATATCTTTTGGGTTTGGATTTGGAAAATATTTTTTTTCAAGTATTGAATGCTTAATAAAGATTTAATATAAAGATTATATATACTTTGCTATCTCTATGTAAATATGTGCAGAAATATTCTCTGAAATGTTACAGAATAAATAAGGAAATATGATGAGTTTAATAAAAAGTGCATGTAAAATTGCATATTTATATCCCTATAGGCAAGCGGGAATACAAGGCACTGACTGCATGATTCCTCCATTCCGCTCAAGGGATTCTCATGTTACGAGCAGCATTCCAAAAGCCTTGGCCCTCCTGCCTCTTAACCACTGCTGAATACCTCTTTGCTTTCCAGAGCCAGTGGAAGAGAAACTAGCTTTTAGAGAAACTAAACTCTCTAAATTAGGAGACACATCTTCATAAGCCTAAAGAACCATAAGAATTTTCATGCTTCTACTTTAAAAAGAAACATGCAAATTTTTCAAATATGTATTTTAGAGACAAGTAACATTTTCGCGCATCCACACCAGGACAGACTTGCAAAGAGCTCCTGCATTCAGGTGGGCATCCCAGCAAAGCAGTAGCTACCAGTGCTCCCAACCGCTACATCTCTTCCAGAGAGCACCCCTCTATTTCCCAGAGCTTCATCCTTCTTCATCTGTTATGCATGACAGAAAAGCTTGGAAACAGAAACTTTTTTTCTGCCTCCCTCTCTTATTACATTACAGAGAGTGGCAATCTAGCACAAAGTCTTTATTTTTTATCTATGTCATATTACAATTCAAATAGTATGATACCTTAAGAACCAGACCTTGCCACTGAAATAATTTCAGAGAACATCCTTATAAAAGCTATAACTTAGTAAAGCTGAACCATTAATCTTCCAAAACGTACCCAGGCAAAAGGTAATCAACTGTGTGTCATGTTAAAATAAGCAGAGAAGGAAACATTTTAATTAATGAACTTGAATGTTTGAATTCATCATGGGGCTTACAGAAAGGAAAAAAAAAAAGACGAATTACTGTTCTTGTAAAGGCCCCACAGAAATAAAACAAACAATATTTAACAGAACTCAATTTTTCATTTGTCACTGAAATAATGAATACTAAAATAATAATTAAATGACCTACAGATTTCTGTGGTAGCTGGTAATAACCATATCATGAACCACCTAGTAAATTTTTGCTTTAAGATTCCTCAGCTGTAGGTATGTTGGTTTAGTGGCCTGAAATAACTATGGTACAAACCCTCAATTATTTTCTTGCTTGTATATCCACCATACACAGCTGCCTAGGGGTCTGACTAGTGGGCCAGCAGATCTGACTCGAGGACCTGCTGCAGCTCCGTTACCACAATCTCCTTTGACGTTACCTTAAGCTGCACAGTTTTACTCCACTCTGCAGGTCAGGCCTCTGCAATTAGCCTGGTACTCAGACCAAGCTAATAAGCCCTACCAACAGCTGGCTAAAGCTCAGCCTGTCCTAATAGGGACTTTGATGGATTTGGAGGGGTTTTTTGCCTTTAGGAGCACACAAAGACCAAGCTTGTAAAAGACCATGACCAGTATCCATAGCTGTGTAAGCGCTCTGACACAGGGCGCTCCTTTCGTCTCTCCCGTTGTCTCTCGCCCTGAGACAACTGCGACCTTGACGCTAGCTCAACAGCACTGTTGCAATACAAGTGACAGCATTTAAAAGATTAAAATATTAGGGAGGGAGAGAAAGGAAAAACTAAACCAAATAGTCTTCTGACATCATCCTCCTGGCTTTATGGGAGTGACAAAAATTTTTGCTTATGATAGCTACTGGGTTTCATCATCACTAATGAGAATGCAACTTCTCTGCCACAGTATTTACCTTCAGTAAAATTACTCTGTCACTCATTCAGGCTATGTAAACATCAAGCTCTTAAAGGTAAGAACAGAAATGCTGCTTTCATGTTCTGACTAGCATAACTCAATTTTTTCCAAATTTGTCTTGGAATAAGTTTATTCTAATTAATTGGATAATACCTCCTTGGGTTTTTTTCATCTGTAGCTGTGAAAAACTTGTTGTGTAATCATAACATGCAGACTTCGCATAGAAAAGTTTTATGAAAAACAACGAAGATGCTTTATTTAATGCTATAGATACTGTCTGCATATTAAGTATATTTGTGTATATTCTCACCAAATACTGTGCCAATTACTGCTTTCTACTTAGGGAGAATAGTAGCAAGAAAGTGAAAGAATTTGAAGATGGATTTATATGCTGATTTACTCTTCATTGATTTATATGCTGATTTACTCTTCATTTAAATAGACAGAAATCCACCCCGGGAAGAAACAAAAAGGCAGAGAAAGAAAATACAGATAGTATTGACTACACTCATTTAAGGAATGACAAAAAGTCAACATAATAAAATAGACAAAAGCTCAGCTACAATGTTATAGCAGGATAGATTGAAATATAATAACCTATGTAATCTAAGTGTGAAAGACTAGGAATATATACAAAAAAGTCTGTGCATTTGTTAAATTAAGCTATTCTTAAAAGGCCAGTTCAATACTAAGATGCCACGTAAGAGCTTATTTTAATTCTAACTTAAATGTTTTAAGTGAGAATAAGGTGTGGATAGACCTTATGTCGCCTTTTGCACAAGATTAATTTCAGCCTTACAGCAAAACGTAGAGAGAAATTGGCATTCTTTAAAATGTCATCCTGCTCATCTGCTTAGAGCCAGCCACTAGCTTCTGTTTAAAAAAAAAATCTACATCCATTTTTGGTAGGGTTTTTATCAGAGGAAGGAGAAAGTGTAAATCAGAATAATTATGGAATTAAAGAAAACAAAAAATAAAAAATGAAAAAAGTGTATTAAACATTTTAGCTGCAGTGGCTGTGCCCAGTGCCCCCACACAGAGTTGGGTAGCACCTGCTTGCCGGTCAGCCCCCAGCACCCATTCCCTCTGCTCCTACCAGCATAGCCTCTTGCCCGCTACCAGGATGCCTTACCAACACACCCCACTTTCCCCTCACCCCTTCCAATCAAGATGCCCGCTGCATTCACCCAAATAAATGTTGAGTTGGACGGTCTTGGAGATCTCTCTTTCTCTAGCCCGTGGTGTGGCAGGTGAGAAAGGCTCAGCCTTTCTTACCCCTGGGCTTCTTAATTCCCCAGCAGACTCGACTCCCTTTGCTAACCTTTTGCCCAGTAACGGGGTAAAAACTGACCTGAGAAAGGAGAGACCACTCAAAGTTTCTGCCACATACAATTGGACCCATCTGAAATGCAATGAAGTCTAATTCTCTGTATCTAAAAACAAGTGTTCTCATCAACTCATTATATGTGCCAGAACTGTAACCAATTACTTTCATCAGGGGGACTGCAGAATTAGTAATCTAATTTTCCAGATCATAAAAACCTTCCTGGATTGTACCAAAAGAAATATTTGATTTAGTCTCTTCTGGAATCTTTTGTACTTGTGCCTGTGCAGTCAGAGAGAACATTGCAAGTTCAATCGAGATATTTTAGAATAGAATTTGACGCAGAAATGCAGCTTAGCTCCAATAAATCTAGTTTCACCAAGATACTCTAACCTTTCTTATTTCATGTGGCAGAAGGAGCATGGTACTGTCTCAAAAAACAGAGCCAGGAAAAAAACCCAAACCAACAACCAACAAAACAATCAAACAACTCTGCAAAAGAAGTCACATATTTAGATGACCACCTGGGCAGTCCTGTTCCATAGCACTTCATGAAGTCTGTACCTCCCTTCCTGTCAAAGAACATAGATGAGAAAATTTTGACCCTAAGTCAATAGATACATTACTGTGACTCAAAGTCAGGATTTCACCTGAAATTTAGGTCTGCATACTGTACAATAAGAAAATACAGGAAACCTAATGAAAACAGTTGCTTGCTGTTATTGGGGTAAGGGACAAGACTGAACTATTATGTCCTTTCCATAGTGGTCTATACTAGTGAAAGCAGAAAAAAAAACAGGGTTCACGCTTAATACTTCTTTTCTTTGAAGCATCAGTTATTTTACAAATGACAATTTCAGAACAGATATTATTAGATATTTCCTGTAAAGCCCTACAACACAAGAGGAACCAATGGCCCTACCTGCTGACTTACAAAGCATTCAGGGTAGCACACAAGCAAGCAGCATTCAAACATAATGAAAAACCTGAGGCCATTTTTGTGAAGGAACACTCAAGAAATCAAGCCACAGAAATCAATGAAAAGACCACTACGTTTCCATGGGGATTTTCACATACATCAGTGAAATGGCAGTGAATTCCTGCAGCTTTATTCTCCTTACAGCTCTATCAACAAAAATCCTTTGTGTTAAGAATACTGACGATAGGACTGCAAAACACGTGTCTGTACAGTTACATACTATGCTAGCAAAGTAAATAATCTAACAAGTCCATGAATTAATATTAAAATATTTCAGATCATCAGATAGCATAGAAGTCAACATTATTTTAACATGTCCTAGATATTTTATATATATATATATATATATATAAACCAACCTGCCCTTTTCCCCATTTCATTTGTGTAGAAATGAATGCTTTTCTCAGAACTTTTTTTTCTAGACCGATAGTTATTGCAGAAAAATATAAAAAAGTGCTAATGCTGACAGCAACCACCTACTGATTTCACAGCATGGAAAAGTTTCAGATTACATTTACTTAAGAACTCCGCATGTGGGTGTGTTTGTTTAGGTGTGAGAGAAAGCTTAATTAATCAGCTGAAAGTTTATCAGCAAACACACTTAGTGCTATTAAATTCTGCTACAAATTTAAAATTGTAGTAGTAAAGGCAGAAAGACTTCACTTTCATTAGGTTACACCTATAATAACTATACAGTTATTACAGTACAATAACGGCCAGAAATCAAATTTTAAAATATAACTGTGAAACATGAATTTTAACAAGTGTCAATCCTCAAAGTCTTGAATAGATAGTAGATCAATGCCTTGTGTCCCAAGCAGTTCCACTGCTCAGAAGGTACAAAATAGAAGTAGACCTAGTCTTCTATTTTAGATCAATATCCTTAAGTCATCTTGTGCAGCAAGCAGTATTTCTTCTAAATGGAACTTAAACAACTTTGTTTTCAAATTATGAAATAGGATCTTAAAAAAGGAAAAGGACTCAACTGACTTGAGTGCACTAATGCACTTTTTTAGACTAAATCTAAGCTGATTCAGCAAAATATACTAAAAGTTACCCTCTTACAGCCTATGACATCTGAAATGACTACAGAAATAATTCTTTAAGACAGTCCAGCTTGTGCACCTTTGCAACGGAGTAACATGAAAGACAACACTCTGTTCTTTGCCAATGTTTTTCACCTAATCACAATGCCTACCCATTTTCTAAACTGTTGGTTAGGAATAAAGAAAATACATAAAGTGTGTACTTGAAAAAGGCATAAAACACTAATGCCGCCAGAAGAAATTGCTGCATGTATCTCCTACCCCAGCCATATGTTCCTACGTACATTATTTTCCACCTTTGCTCTAGCAGCACACACCATCGAGCTACAAGGTGAACCAGAATTGGAAACGATTCACGTGAAACCTAAGGAGTGCCAGGCTAGCTAGCCAGCCTCTCACGCACATAATAAGGTGACCGCACAAGCACTTGGCCTCCCCCTAAGAGCAGGCAGGCAGGCCAGGCCACCTCCTTCAGCAGCAGTAAAGCTCATAGGTCTGCAGAAGCACAGCATTACTGGGCTGGAGTCCTAGAATGGTTTGGGTTGGAAGGGAACTTGAAGATCATCCTATTCCAACCCACCTTCCATGGGCAGGGACATCCTCCACTAGACCAGGTTGCCCAAAGCCCCATCCAGCCTGGCCTTGAATGCTTCCAGGTATCCAGGGGCAGCCACAGCTTCTCTGGGCAACCTGTGCCAGTGCCTCACCACCCTCATTGTGAAGAATTTCATCCTTATATCTAATCTAAATCTACCCTCCTTCATCTTAAAACCATTACCCCTTGTCCTATCACTACCTGCCCTTGTAAAGCACCATCCATCCTCAGGGCCAGGAGAGGAGCCAGGGCTGCTCCTCACGAGGGCACAGCAAGTTGCACAGAAAAGATACCAAAGCTGCCACTGAGCAAGCACAGCTCAGCGCCCAGCATCAATTCCAGGTGGACGAACAAGCTGTGCATTGCTGGCCTCCCCACTGCTGCATCTTGGCTCAGGCTCTCTAGGCTCAGAAGCAGACAATCCCGGTGCAACAGGAACAATCAATCCTCTTGGCCTTTCATAGGCCCCTGGGTAGATTTATTGGCCTTGGAAAATGACTTCCAAGAAGTCAAAGAGTGCCAGTGGTTTTGTACCAGCAGGATATTCTCAAAAAAGAAAGCACCTCTCCCCCAAAAACAAAGAAATAAAGCCCTAATGGAATGAAATGGTCTAATAACTGTTTTGGAAGTGAACCAGTGAAGGTATGTGGAAAAATAATACAGACTGCCTATGCAGAAATAAAAGCTGATAGAACAGTAAAATGTCATCTAAAAGTATATCTAAAAAGATCATCTATTTTCCCTCTCAAGAAACCCAATTAAGCGAGTGTAACTTATCATAGCTCCACGGCTATTCCATGCGAGCTGAAAATTTGGTCCTTGAATCCTAGAGATTCATATCTGAGAACAAACCATTCTATGATTCATTCTGTGATAAGAAGAGATAGGAGAACGGAATTCCATATATGTCTGAGAACACTGGCATTTTGGCTAGAGCTGGTTTCTAATGCTGCATTTCATTAGTAAAGCTAAGGGAAAAAAATAAAAACCTATGACTGCCCCATGAAAAATTAGGAGAGAAGTATTTTATAAACCTTTGTTAGTTTAGCTGTTACGAGGCTATTGCATAAGTACCCCATACTAATTTTATTGGCTCGTAGAGCATATAATTTGAAAGTATTATGTTACCTGCATAAGCCATACATATGCTTCAGAACGTCAGCGTAATCTGTCTGTGGGAACGGTAATGTATGGTTCTGGAATAGAGATGGTGTACATAAATTATGCAAGGTATTTTCTAATCCCCACAATATTTCAAGGAATGGGACAGCCATTATGTAACAAGAAATGTCTCCTACACCTTTCTGACAGATGGGACATGAACATTATTGCTTTTCCCTGTTCCTTCAGGGCAGGTCACCCTCTCAGTTCACTACAGTAATGTGCCACTAATTCTAAAGGCTTCATGATTCATTCAGATTTCAGCATTTCATCGTGGTGGAAAAGCTACCATTTTCCATTTGCTTTATATGAACTTAATTACTTTTTACCATAGGAGTGACAAAGGAATAAGAAAGTTGCCTAGATGAAGTCTACGACCGTGTAGGTGATGAAGAACTTTGTTGGTAATATCAAATGGCTATTCGCTTTTTCTTAAAAGTTGCCTTTGAACTGTGTGAAACATTCAAAACATCTTAGTGTCATAATTAAACAAGGACAGATTTGCAATGAGACCCAGGAATATAAATAGCCACATCAAGTGGCCAACTTCCGCAAACTCCCTGCACCCCTCTGCACGAGTCATTTGATTTCTCTGTACTTCAAGTTCTCCATTCGCTTGACAGACTGACAACACCATTATTTACTTTCTTTAGAACTCAATTCAATTAAAAGATATAACTTCTGGCTGCTAACTTTTAAGTGAGTGCATTTTACATTTAAGTCAAGAACTTCACAATCCAGAAACATGATTTGGCAGTGAAAATACTGTTACACTGCTATTTTTCCTTTAAAAAATTGGTACGTCCAGAAGTACGGGCAGGTCTATAGATTGAGATTTTGTAAAAATGTATTGAAAAATAAGTATATCAGACAGCATGGCAATTCATACAATAATATGAAAATCCTATTTTTACCATTACATTTCAAGAACTCTCTTCCTGAGACCAGTTGCTTTAGTTGGACCAAACCTTTTTAGTTACGCTGTAGTACTGCATATAACAGGCTCAAAAGGGAAGACTAGAACCAAAACTTCCAGCTTTTGCAGTGACAATTCACACTACAAAATATGAAGCTGAATACAAAGAGAAAACCAAAGGTCTCTTCTAATCTTGTTGGAAAAAAGTTCCCTTCAGACCTTAATCAGTAGCTGAACTTTTTACCTCTGGTACACGTGCAATGTTCACCAGACACTGAAGTCACGATCTTCAGCATAAAGAGCAAAATGCCACCGTGCCTGAAGCTTTTGTAGTGACAAGGATTCATCAGGTGTGTTACGATTGTGTGTCACAGCTGCCAAGATGATGAAAAACCTTTGCATTTTAAGAGGGTCTGTATTTTAGGTTTATTTGGATACACCTTCATGACGACTGAAGGAAGAAAAACTTAGTCCAACATCTGGGTTATTTTCCTGTCACTAGAAGACAGCAAAAGTCTTTCTTTTACCTTTTGTGTTTGTTATCTATTATTTTTAATTGCTGTTGGAAGAAAATTAAAAGATTAACATAAGGACTATCATCCTCATTAACACACACTAATTCTAATTAGCTTCTGAGAATCAGAAAACTCTTAAGCTGCCTCTTTTGCTAACCTGTACATCATTTTAAAACAACGATTTCTGGTTCAGCTAACCCATGTCTTGGGCTGACTGCATGGGATACATTTTTTTGCCCCACTTCAGATATCTTCTAAAGGGAGTAATGACTTGTTGACTTGTGCTCATCGTACTCAAACAGTGATAGAGATAACACTCATGCTGTCATTTCTTCCAATTCATAAAGCAGAAGTCAAAATATGCATTCAATAAATCATTGTCTTGATTCACCATTACTTATAATTTGTCGAGTCGTCTCGATCACTATAAACTAGCAAAACCCATGGTAATGCAGTTATGTCATGTATTTCTGGTATTATACCTCTGCAAAGCAAACACCAAAAGGACTGAACAAAGCACATGGCAAAAGGCGATTGGATTCCACGAACTCAAAGAGTTTAGAAGATCATTGTATCAGTTAAATCACGGGAGAACAAAACCACATGCAAGTATTTAGAGACTGCGCTCTAATACAATGCACACATGCACAGAGAAGAGGTCCAGATCACTGAAGCATTACAAATCAAAATGCAATCACTTTTTTGTGCTTAAAGTGCCCTACAAGGAACTGAAAGGTTAATGAGCAAGGTGGCTTTAATTGCTTTTTTTTCTAAATACCTGGCCCATAAACTAAACACAACTGCCTTTAAGAGCTCCATATTCCAAAATTTCTATAGTAAACATTCTGCTGGAATTTTCTATTCGTGGAACTGGACTATAAATAGGGATATAATATCTTTAATAGGTTGCAGACACCGTATTCTTTTCAAATATCCTGACTTTGCTAGAGGCTGTAATGACAACGGTGAAATAGCTTAGATACCACTGGGAGCAATTTGTCAGTGCGGTGCACAGGGTCCAGTGTTTTCCTGTTGTAATTAGTGGCTAGTGCAAGCTCACTATTACCTGAAGTTACTGTAGTAACTCCAGATTCAACCACATGTCCACTGACTAGTGGAGTGGGCATGTGTCTATTTGGATAACACACCTTCTGTAAATTGTTCCTGTTAATCCTCTGCAATTTAATTCATGTTTCCAGCAGTCTTGAACTGGCAGTGTCAGCGACACATGTTTTTGACATTACTGAGAACAGACAAGAATGATTTATGACATTTTTCCCCTTCTAGATTGAACAGGTATAAAAATTGTCATATGTACAAAGTCGTAGGACAAAGAGAAAGTTTTAGAAAACTTGACTTAGATGGAAGGTGTGAAGATGAGAGTTTTATGTTACCAGAGTTAACACCTTCGGAATCATTCCTCAGTTACTTAAAAGAAACAATTATTTTTTCACATTATAAATTCCTTACATAGGAACTCTCGCCCTACACTTTTGTACAGTCGTTCAAAACTAAGTGCAGCATTTCTTCCTGCTTTGGTGGCAATATTGCCTGTTACATTTCACACCAAAATTTGTGCTCTATCTTGCTCAATTACAGTCAGTGACAAAAATCCAATTATTTTCAAAAGGAAGCAGTATTAAGCCTGATCCGGGTAAAAATTGTTTTCTCACTTTTACTGGATGGACTCCAGTAGTCTTAAACAATGATCGCTTCAAAAACACTACCGCATGCTCTATGCTATGCTCACCACATGCAGAAGATGAGGCTCAGAAGGTGCAACAAACAGCAAGATGCAGAATTTCAGTGGGAAAGGGCATGCACCAGCACAGTGCCCAACCACTATTCAGGTGAGACCTTCTGCTGTGCAGACAAACTACGTTTTTTGTCAAATCAGAAAAAGTGGGACAGCAGTGAGAGGAGGCAAGTTGACAGCAGCTCACGCTCAATGGTGCTGTCACAGCACTGTGAACTCAGTGCAAAACTCACACAGTGACTTCATGCTTCACAAGCCAGTTCCCCTTCCTGACCCATGCTGTGCGACCACACACTTCAACCTTTCTGTTGACGCTAAAACAAAGAAAAATATGTTGGCTCTAATAATAGCAGCAGAAGTCTTCTGGCAGTACAAACCATTTCTTTAGCTGTATCTGTCTCCTTGGGCCTTGAACTATAACCATACATTTACAGTAAATATGATTTGCAAAATGAATGATGACACACGCCCAGTTTAAACCTTTTCTCTGGAGCTCACAGGCCTGCCACCAGTAACAGAACCAGGCTCTTCACGCCGCACAGCAAGAACTTTTACTTAAAAACAAACAAACCAACCTGCCACAATGCTATTGGTACTAACAGTGGGATTGTACTCCTGCTCCTGTCTCAGGTCTGCACTGCATCACTCTCATGCCACATCCAGGGTATGAAATGTATCCCCCAGGAACACAAAGCCTTGAGAATAGCCACACATCTTTGCAAACCTTACATCAGGAAGATCCAAAGTGCCCAGATTCATACCAATAACCAATGTAATAAATTGTTGTTTCTTTTTATCTTTTTTTTTTTTTTAATCCTCACTCATTCCACTAACAGGCCATATGATTGCACTTGTGTGGTCCTACTTTTAGCCAAGAAACTTTTGCTTAAAATAAAAAAAGCTTATTTTAGGAAGACACTGAGTATCTGCAAAGCATTGCAAGCAATGAAAATCACAAAAAGTGTTAATAAATTATTCCATTAGGTTGATAATCTTACAATTACAGAAAACTGAATCTTTCTCTTAACTGTTTCAAGCTTTCACTTCCTGCTGATGGATCTTATCTGTGCTTCTTCGGTTAAATGATAGTTTGGCATACCATTTGAAGGCATGGAGTTTTTTGTCACCTGGTCATGCAATAACTTGTTATAAAATTAATTTTAAAATGGGGGAAAGTACTTACTTGACTACTCCAGTAGTAGTAAGAAATTCTAGGTTTGTATTATGGAAACTATTCTGCACTATGGTCATCCCGGCATTCCCTTAACCTGTATTACCTTTCAACCCAAACAAGTTTTTCTGCACGTTTATGAGGAACGAAAGGAAAGGTGCTCGTTGCATTTGGGGGAAAGCAAGCCTGTAAACAAAATTGACGTAGGCAAATTGGAGGTGAATTCAGTGCTCAAACTAACTTGAAGCAAACAAACAAACAAATGATGGGTTTTATAATTTCATTGGTAGAATCCAGAAAAAAAGTATCATGTCACTCCAGAGTGAGTAAAAAAAGATCTGAACAAATTAAATGATGACATTTTCTTGCTTATCACTTCCAATGCCTAAAGATCCCTGTGTAGCTGTTGAGATCCTTAGTTTCAGGGAGAAAGTGTTCCTCCAACTCCACTAAAATTTTCAACGCAGCAGAATGCTAAGCGCATCCTCATAAGCACCATGAACACTTCTAGGACACAAATAGAACTGCTTCGGTAGGACACAAACACTGGTGCCATATTCTGGAGGTGGGAAGATAACTTCACGTGTTTTCTCAAAAGTTTGGGCCAGACCAAGCAGCTGACTGTCACTCAATATATTAAATTTCCTTTCACCTTATATTTTCACTATATAAAAGAAATTTAAGCTTCAACAGAGATACCATTCACAAGGCAAATTATAAAACACCTGAACTCAGCAACTTTCACCTCAACATTAAGAGTGATGAGGCTGTGAGAGACAACATACACAAGTTTTGTCAATAGCATAACGATTTAAAAGCTTTTTCCCCAGGGTATGGCATCTTTTCTTAGCTGGAAGGGCAAGCTTAGGCTATTGCAACATTAAACAGCTGATGAATGACCTTGTTGCAACACTTGTTTTAGGGATTGATCATGCCCAATTAATTCCTAGAAGAAATCAATTGTTCTTACCTAGCTCATTTACATTAATAAGAAAATATTAATGACTTCACTGCCTGTAAGTATTGGAAAGAGAGGCTACATTCACATTTCAGCCTGCTGGTATTTCAAGAGGATTCATTATCTCCTCCTATGAGAGCAAAACAAATATACCTGCACAATTTTTCCCAGTTATTCAGCATTAAAGTATTTTGCTATGCATTTAACTGACAATTGGATCATATAACAAGTAGTCTTGTATTGCTGGCTTATTTTATGGGTGTAATTTTTAATCCTACACAATAGAAAGCACATAATCATTTTCTTCCATTGCTAAGTTATGTTGAGAGAAGCACTATGTACAGAAACTCAAGACCACAATTACGATTTCCTGTTCAGATAGTCATAAAGTCTAACACACCATAAGAGGAACAGGGATACAAATGTGCAGGTAAAAACAGTTCAATTCATTTCATTCCTGGAAACGATCCTTAGGAAAACATTCAAACTGAATCTTTGTGGTGGGATTTAAAACTCCTCATGACTGCCAAAACCTTAAATAACGCTTTATCAGATGCTGGGATTAGCCTCTTTGTGAGCTACACACTATGAATAGCCCATGTCTGAGCATTCATCCTAGACTTTCTTCCCAGAGGGAGAAATATAATAGGAAGGTGCATTTCAAGACAAAAATCAGAATTTGATTGCTATATTCTCTGTTCAATGCATACTGCTATCATTTCTGGTAAAATGTCCTAGTTAAGGGTTACAGTAAATTGATCACATAATACTACAGGAATTTATCATGTAATAGAAAAGGAATTTAAGAGCTGAATACCTAATATTATTAATAAAACAGGTCTGTGGATAGAGACAGTTAGGGGATACAGTTTATATTATTACCTGATCCTACATTAAATTAAAGACCTGGTAAAATCAGAATTGCAAGGACAAAACAGACTCTCAATGGGATTTTTCAATTGGAAACTCCTGAGTGGGTAGCACAACAGCGGGTATTTACTCCCTGCATCTCTTCTGCCTCTAGAAACAGCCCAGGAGCTTGGCTTCTCCCTTTGGATCAGAAGTCCAAACCCATCTGTGCGGAGAGACTCTGCTGCCACCCTCTGTGGTATCTGAGATGATTCAAAACACTAAGTAAAATGCCAACTGCTCTATAATTAAAGATTTAGGGACAAAGATCTCTAGCTGTGAAAGAACTGGCACAATGAAAAACTGTTAGGATATAATTAAACATGGAAAGTAATATCAGTAACTCTAAGGTATCAGCACACAAGGAATTAAAGTGGTGATGGTGCATGTATGACTTCATTATTGTAGCAGGTACATTAACCAGTTTAGCATCTTTTGAGGCTGCATTTGAAAAAAATGATAAAAGAGAATACTTCTTAACTATGTGTTTATCTCTGGTCTAGTTCATTGCTACGGATATCTTTCCCCCACCCCAATGTTTAAATGAGTGTATAGGTAAGGTAGAACAAATGTGTAATTGTTTCCAGGTTGCCTATGATTTCTTAATCTGAAATTCAGTACAGGCACATTACTGATTAATAGACAACCATGTGTTTGGTCAAAATAACATTTAATCCCTCACGAGACAAATACAATACTGAGAGCAAACAGCTTGCAAGAAGGATTTATATTAATTATTAACTGATAAAAAGCTATTTTTCCTGACCACGCTTGTGATTACTCAAGTCTATTTTATACCAGGGCAGATAGGATATTGTTCTTTTGATCTCTTCTTTGTGAGAGTAACCCTTATTTAAATACGCAGTTTCCTACTCTGCACACACAGATACATTTCTCATTCGCTACCTTAATATTCTTGCCTGTTAAACCATTGATCCAAGTGGTCATTAGGGAATGCAGAGGCTGAGTGCTTTAGCAGAGCAGCCAACATTGAATCAGAAGTCTTTCAATTTTTTTTTTTTTTAACCACAACATTCACAGACCCAGTGCTGTCTCTAGCAGTAGCAAAGCCGCTCAGTTTTGGTGAAGGGGAAATCTACCCTTTCTCCAGGGCCTTCAGAAGGGAGCAGTTTTCTGCTTTTTCTCCTCACCATCTCCACTTGTATTTGATTTATTTATTTCTCTGTAACTCTGCCCATCAAACTAAATAAGCTTCTCAAGCAGATGGTTCCACGCTAATGGTGCCTCTTTGCTGTATTCCACATGCGGATGAAGTGAGGCCTTCACTTGCACGTTACAATGGGTCATGCATGCAAACTCTTCACGAGGAATAGAATTTAGCTTTAAACCTTCCGTTTTTCCGGAAATGGCAGAACTAAAATTAGCCATACAACTTCAACTTTGTTTTACAGTTAAACAGTACCTGAAATACTACTGCCATATGATCAAAATATTAGTTTGTCTCCATGACTGAAAAAAATATTCTTACACACAAGGAAAAAAGAAAAAGTAAAATTCACTTGTCATTGCCTCTGAAGAACATTAGATCCTTATTCACCTAATTGGGAGGCGGGGAAAGAAACCTTGTGTACAAAACAAGAATTCATTTTGATGCATTGTTGGACTTATATTGGCTTATATTTTTTCCTAAATGAACAATTTATTCTACACCATTTATCCTTATTCTACTATCTAGATATATACTGGAAATTACTAGATCATATAATTTATTTTCCTCTAGATTTTGTTTAGTAGGGTTATTACAAGGCAACAGACACTTCATAAGAGCAATAACAAAAGAGGAACTTAGTATCTAGACATCTCCTAATATGTCACTTGTAGAGAGGAATTACAGTACTGTTTGACAAAAGGTAAAATGTTTTCCCTTTACTACCTTAAAAAAAAAAAATCAGTGGTAGAAAAAACTATTCATCTTAGCTACTTATTAGGTAAGTAAAATCCTCCTGATTCACTAAGTAAATTAAGATGCCTCAATATACTTACCAATCTTCTGAAACAAGAATGTAACCGTTTCTTCAATCATCATTTTAACACGGAAAACAGCAGAGATCCGTTTCTCTTTATTTGTAAAAAGGGGAAGGTGTGTGTTGGGGGGAGAGGCTGTAGTCTGTCATTTCAAATATCTTACTTCCCATGACAGTTGAGATTGTTTAGGTCAAGGGTTTGCAAATCTGGGCTGCAAACCTCAGCATGCAAATATGAGCTGTAAATACACAGAGGAAGATTACAAACATATCACTTTTTACTTTCCTATTTACACTTTTACTAAAAATGAAGTTCTAAAAAGTTTTATTTAAGTGTTATTTGCACAGCTACCTGACAAACTCAACAAGCATGCTGAAATAATAGGAGATGTGGACCAGCGCATTTATTTCAATAAATGCCATATCGATTTTGGAATTTGGTTATCATAGATCTGACACCTCTTTATAATATATTTGGGACAGATTGGTACATTTTTTGCAAAATTGCTCTAACCAGATGCTTCTCTCTCACCGGAGGCTAAACTATCTGTTACTATTCAGCTTTCCTATAACAAGGACAGAACTGGAAATCAAGTATATATAGTCTATACTGGCCCATCTCTTGCCTGCCCCTCACCAATTACTTCTTTACTTTCTTAAGTCACACTGAAGGGACTCTTACTTCCAGCTACTCCACTAGAAGATTCTGTAGCTGCACTTAGCTAGTAAAAGGTGTAATGATACATTACTTGGAAAGAAGACATCTGTTTTCAGGAACTGACACTTGACTGACATGGTCAACGTGCTGAGTACATGAGGAAACATATCTACCCTGACAAGCAAAAACAAGACATAACTCTCATTGAAATTTGTCACAGACTCAGGTACCTGGAAACAGTAAGTTTTTTAGTAGTTGAGATCAATTATCCCTCACTAGGAGAGGGAGCGTCAGCAGCTTCTACCCTACTTTTCCCATTAGATCTCCATGCAGAAAAAGGAGAACTGGTAAGGTTTGTTTTGTTACTGTAACATTTGCAACATTACTGCAACATTTGATGTTCACCTTTACATACAGCTGGGGAGAAGGGAATGACTTTGCCTAGTATCTTTGGGTATATCATTCATCAGGAACCTCTGATAGCAAAAAGTACTCTAACAGACAAAAAACCTTATGCCTGTTAAAAGTGTTAAGAGCAAGCTCAAGTGCAGAGTTTCCATACCAAATGCCAAAACTATATAATGCAGGGAACTGTGCTGTGGCTAGACAACATAAGTTCAAACTTCTAGGCAGTTTTAAACACTTATAGACAGTGTTCATATTCCTTTCGATACCACAGAAATACTGACTCTGTCCTGAGGTCCACAGACACTGTGATCTCTTAAGACTGAATATGACCACAAGTTCCAGAAGGTGGGACAACCCCGCTTAAGAAAGAGTAAGACAACTGCCACAGCTGTAACTTTTGGAATATGGCAATCTGCAGACCTCCATAACTTTATGGCCTCACTGACATGGTGTAGCAAGGAATCCAAATAAAACAGACATATTTTTGATAGGAGATTAGCAGCATGGCTTTCTAACTATTTCAAGTGTGCTACCCTTTAGTATCTCTCTCATTTTAGAAGAGGGGGAAGAACTTACGGAGGTCTTTATTTCCATACAAGTTAGAATAGGCATTATTTCTCTTCCCAGATAAACAACATTCATCCCCTTGTACTAATTGTTTCCATTTCAAAATCATGAGATTCCTCCCCCTCTGGTTTTGTGGTATAGAAATGTCTGCCATTGTTGTATACACTATTTTATATTTTAATACAGACTATTATTCTAAATAGCTCCAATCCATGTTATACTGTTTAATATCTTGTTTGCTTTTTTAAGCTTATAAGCAGAAGCAAAGCACTTTCTAACCCTTCTTAAAGGGACTTGAGGAACAGAAGAGAACGCTGGCTCAATTGATCTTGAATCTATAAGAATATGGGCTACAGGAACTCTTTGACAGGTACTCCACACAAAAGATTAATGAATATGTCCTTTTGCAGCATTCACTCACATTTCCCCCATCTTCCTCGACTATTCTCTTATAACGCTGTTTGCTTTGGTAACGCTAGCTTACAGAGCTAAATATACATGAACATGTTACCTCTGCATTATAACACTCATTTTAAATGACAGTGATAAGATATAAACTACCCTGATCATTTTTTTTTCCACAGAAATAGATTGAATGTAAAAGAAGGAAGAAAAAAAATTGTCATCTAATAAAACAGTTTGCTGTCCACTCACTATTCTGTTCCACAGAACAAAAATTATGTAATGACTATGGAAAAGTGAAGAAAACCACACAGAACACCCTACATTTTACTGCAGTTTTCTTAGGAAATACTTGCATATTACCATGTATTAGAGCAACTAATAAAGCCTTCCAATTTTAGAACTTTTCAATAAGCTTTCCAGTTGGCTTTCTCTCACCATCACTTTGACCCAGGGACTAAGTCACATGCAAGAGATACAGAAGCATTAAAGTGGCCACCAGAGTAGACAGCCCAATCAAGACAACCACTACTAAATTAACCCTGAATTTGGGGTTTTCACATTTGAAACTCCATCTTCCCTTTGATCTTTCAGTCAGGCTCCTAGTTACAACTACCACAACCATATCTGAACTATAATATTTTCTAAACAGAAAACTGTTTATTCTACATTTGAAACAAAGTATTTTCTTCATTTTATTAGGTAAGCAACAAGTACCAAAAAGGAAGACATTTCCTCCTGTGACCTGAATTAACAGTGCAATTACAAGAAAGCACCAGAGCCCCCCAATAGGCTTTGCATGTAGTCAGAGACACTGTCCTCAGCAGTCACATCAATGCTTGGTTTTCAACCCAAAGTGACATTTCATATCAAACATAGTGAAGCAAACTTGCTAGATTTCAAAAGTTTTCACATTGCTTTTGCATTCACACATTAGCTTTCTGCTTCTTTTCTCAGATATTCCTCTATTTCCATCAGTAAGTCAGTCCACACACTTAAGCCACAGACTTTAAAGTCTCCATCTTGTGCCTTCAAGAGTTTCAGAGCAGCTTGGGTCTGTCCCCTGAGTAGAGCAGAACCTTGACAGAGGCAGCTGAAGCGCTCCCTCAGCTCCTCCCAGGACAATTTGGCTTCGTCAAGACAACTTTTAACCCACTGTCCCCGCAAGGGGTCATAGAGTAAGTGGCTTCCCCAGCCAGTTAAGAGTTCCAAATAAGGTCTGCTGAACTGGGAATAGTGGCCAGCCAAGGAGGCAAGAAGGGAGCCTGGGAGGAGAAGGCAGAAAGCAGAAAACCGCTCCAAGTTGCCCAGCAGCCAGGAAAGCAGGGGCCCAGCAACACATTCGTATCCTGCTCCGCTTGCCTGGTTTCCATCTAGGCTGTTCCCATCCCGATCCCTGCCTCCGGCCTGCTCAGCACCACTCCCCTGCCTCAGCAGCAGAAGCGCCCCCGCCACCACCTCGAAGGCCCGGGACTGGGGGAGCTGCTCCAGGACACCCGACAGCCAGCGCAGCCGCCCCGCCGCCGGCTCGGTCTCCTGCCCCTCTTCCCGCAGCCGGCTCAGTAGCAGCTGCGCCTCCGCTTGCACCTGCGGCTCCAACTCCTTCAGAAGCCGCGGCAGGCCGTGGGGCAGCGCCAGGAGGCGGGACGCGGCCTTCCGGCGGGCGAGGAGCGCCAGGCTGTGGGGCTCGGGGCCGGCCTCCACCCCGGGAGGCTGCAGCAGGCTGTGGATCAGGCGGCGGCAGGCAGCGGGCGGCAGAGCGCGGTTCTCCAGCAGCGCTAGGCCCAGCAGCTGCGGGCAGCGTCCCAAGTGGGGGAAGCCGAGCAGATGATTCGGCTGACCCCGCCGCAGCCGCCGCCCCAGGGCCTCCCGGAGCCGAGGCCGGGTACGGAAGCGGTCGTGGAGGTGCTGGAAATACCGGGCCCACTCTAGAGCCCTGTCCAGGGTTAGGGAGTCCCAGTCCCGCACCAGTGTCGAGCGGGAGACAGCCAGGAGCGCGGGCAGCTGCTCCACCTGCTCCAGCACAGCCTCCATGGCGGCCAGCTCTAGCCTTGGCGCCACCGATTTGAGCAGAAGTCCCGCCTCTCTCCGGGAACCTCAGCCAGTCCGAACCGGAGAGGGCGGGGATTTGTAACTCTATTGGCTGGATCTGACGTCAATCCGATACGGACTGATCTTCCGTTAAAGGAGACTTTAACCGTCCTCCTGAGGCACTCATTTGTGTCTAATTCCTCATTGAAGGACGGGAGGGCGAAGTTGAGCCGAATTAAAGCATTAAAAACCGAACAGGATTAAGTAGTTAAAAAAACCACACCAAGAACCAACTAAGAGGCTTAGAATAAGCCTTAGAATAATATTCTTAAAGGCTCTGTAAAAAAATAAAACTCTTCAAGAGCAAACATCCCATGTCCCACGCTCTGGGATGCTCCCCCATTTCTGTGGTGTGCCCTGTCTCTGGAAGGTGGCCATGGCCGCGCTTAGCATGGAGCCAGGTTGGCTCCTCAGCACCGCCTGCCGCTCAGCACCCACCAGGGCCCAACCCTGCTCATCCCACACGGCTAGGCTCGGCCCACTGACCTGCCAAATAATGGCTTTGTAGCTCATTAGCGGTTCCCCCCACCCCCGGGTACCCACAGCAGGGCTTTGGCTGCCTGCTGAGGTAATGGCTACTGCCTGCCCTGCCCTTCTGGGCGCTGTCGCAGCCAGGGTTTCTCACAAGGATGCCCCCCAGACCGCATGGTGGAAACCAGCTATAACCTCTCCCCTCTGTAGCAAGGAGACGAGACCCCTTATCCCTTTCCCGCCTCTGCCAGCTGAAGGACAGTTTTACATGGCAGGTTAGAGGTATTACCTGTAGCTTGCAGGGTGCAGCCTACCCATCCGAGCAACCATTCCCTGGCGTTTTCCTCATGTCTGCTGCCTCAAAGGCTTCCGCTAAGCTGGGAGATGGGTCCTTTCCCTCCATCCTCATCTCCTTTCGCTCCCTCCTTGTCCCCACACCAGACGTGCCACGCTCAGCGTCCCCTGACAGTGTGGAAAGGAGCAGGCTGTCCCGGCTTCCAGCAGCTTCCGCAGGTGCCCCCTGATCCCGCGCTCCTGAGGGTGTGAGGCAGTGGCGGGAAAGCGGTCGAGGCGCTGGCGCTGGTAGCGGTGGGAGTTGCTGAGGGCTCCTCAGGGAGCTCACAAGCCCCGTGGCATAATCCTGACCACTGAGCGGGTACGGAGGCAGCGGAGAGGCCTGGTGAGCCCCCAGCGCCATCAGGATGGGCTTTCTGAAAGGCAAGATGAACACCTGGCAGAGTAAATGAGGTTTGACTGGAATTTATGGCAGGGACCAGCAACAGAAACTAAACTGTAATGCTGTGAGCTAGAATACTGTAGGGCAAACCATAGTACTCTTCCTCTTCTGCACAACGCATGTTTTCTTCCATACATCTTAGTGCTGGAAATGGTTTCCTCTGAGTTTGTTATCTAAACGAACTGCGTTTTTGGGTGATGGAGTGAGTGTGCAATAAACTCTCGGTAGCGAATATTCTTTAGCTCAGGTAGTAGGGGACACAACTTTTGTAGCCTCTGCATTACACCAGACCTCAGACTAACATGGGTGAAAGGTCTTTCTCAAGCACTCTCAAGAAAACAGAGCTCTCTTCTGAGCTCTTACCCTATTTGCTTGTTTTAGTCATCTGTTTCAAAAACCATGGGGTTACAGACTTGATACTCTAGATCACCTGTAGGTTAAGGGCTTAATACAGGAATGAGAGTGAAATTCTATGGCCCTTCTGGTGGAAGGAGCTTGTAACAATCCCTCAATGTCTATGAATATAATTATACCTTAAAATACATTATAAAATGTATGTTTTTCTCCTGAAAATTCTCTTTTAAGCTTTCTGTTAACTATTTCTGGAGTAATAAACGTAAAATTAGCTACAGGTAGCTAGAGATTTGTTGCATTTTTAACAACAGAATGGTTTTTGTTATTAATAAATTCATACTGACCTATCATCTGCCATGCCCATATATTCCAAAACATATTATAAACTAATACACATTAAAGAGAAGATGGAACATGCAAACTTTTCAGTTACATACAATGAGTGCAACACTTTGGGACATTTTACTTAACACTACTTAAATGGAAAAGTGATAGAAGCACCAAGTGGTTGGAATATGATTACATACTATGTCCTTTGGCCTCTCAGTTAGGTTTAATACAGCATCTCTTGAATTAAATGCTGTGGCATACAGGAAGAAAACAGTTTAGGTGAATTCCAGACCCACATTCTATTTTAGCGAGGGATATTTTTGGAGGTGCATATACTCCATGTCATAAAGAAGAGAAATTTCCTTTTATGTCACAAAACTTTTCACAAGAGATCTTTCACATGTCTGTTCTTTTTCTTTATTGCATAAAGTATATGGGTTTATATCCATGTGAATGTCTCTGTGTGTTTCAGTTGAAAGAAATCAAATAATCACATTTGCAGCACCAGGAAACTAACAAAAACAGGTTGTGAAAATCTAACCAGGCTGAAAAAACCACTGAATAACATGCTATCTGGAATACTCTTGCATGCGAAGGGAGATGCCCTGGGAGTTCTAATGGGTCTCTGTAGAGCTGACTGAAATATGGAATTTCCATTTTACAAAAAACTCTGAATATATCAGCACTTGGTTTTGTCTCAAATTAGGATGAAAAGTCTAAATATCAGCATTTTTCATCAAGGGAATACAGTTTGACATCTCTGTAATAAAATGATCCATGCAAGAACTATATTTATGTATTTCTAGGTATTGCAGCTGTATTTGGAGTCTCCAGTCATGATGAGGCACAGGTGATACATGTAAGGAAAAACAGAACCTGATCTGAAGAACCAAGAGGGTTCTGTATAATATTGCATTGGAAAATGAATTTAAGGAACAATCAAAAGAAACAAGGTAACTGAGGCAGTTATGATTCATGTAATAAATTGTTACACTGCAATAGCCCTTAAAAATAGTAGGTTCTTTTCTATACTCAGTATTGAAGAAGCTCCCTTACCACTCCAAACTTTGTATTATTATTTGAGAGCCTAACAACTCTCAGAAGATGCTATAGGATCTCCTACTGTTAAACTGGAATCTATTTATCTGTTGATTGATCTGCTGATGCTGGTGCCACATAGTAATCAAAGTAAATTGAACAACTGTGGTTTCTTTCTCACAGGTGAATTATTTTCCTGAAGCTTTTAAGTGCTAGTGCTCTTTCATCTAGGATCAATTTTAGTACTAACTTGTATTGCTCTAGGGCTTTTTCTCACCAGTAGGGAGATTGCTAAGCATTGAAATTTTTTGTAGTTACTGTCTATCAATTTATATTAACTCCATTGCTACCACATAGTATTGCTGAGCTCTATAGACATTGTTTAAAAAAATGTGTACAGTGCTGAGTTAGTTTTCTACCTGAGGAACATCTGCGGGATAGTGGGGAGATGCTTGAGAGGTAAGTACTGCAAGACCGAGAAAGTGAGGGAGAAAGAGTTAATGCTGGGGAAGGGGATGGGGAAGGCTGGGTCAGGGTGTTAGGAGATACGGTAAGAGCACAGAGATAGGGGGGATAGAACGGTGAATGAATTTTCAGATAGCTCTATGTGTGTGCCTTCCTACTTAGCTTGATTACTTTTTAAGAAAAAAAATTAAAAGTTCACTTCTGGACCTCATATAGATCTTTAGCTGTTTAATATCAGTCTGTTTCCCTTGTTAATGACTCTTGTAGTAGTTTCTCACTGTTTTAGCCTGCATTTGAATGTGTATTTCATGTCATGTAAACTGTGCAGTCTCTTTATCTTTTCCTAACAAGAAATGGAACCCACAAAGATATCTTAAAGAAAATCCCATAGACTACATCTGTGAGTACATGAGGCTTCCTTCTATGAAGGCTGGGCAAATATGTTAAAGTAGCCTTTTGCAACTATTTGGGAGAATTATCACTTCATTCTACAGCCTGAAAAGTAGCATCTTTGATTTAAAAGTGAAGAAGAAAATAGACAGAAGAACAGGGCATATTTGTATAATAGGCTAGAGTACAGATTTACAATTGCAAAACATCAGATTATTTAAATTCTCTGCTATGTGCTTCATGCAAGTGATACTGTGAACAGGGATAGCCAGTGCTTCTTGTGTTGTGGGTTTTGGTTGTGGGTTTTTTTCCCCAATAAAATCTATCTTTTATTTTAATCTCTAAAACGAGTATTAAAATAACAGTCCTTCAGAGTATTCATCTACTATTGTGTTAAGCTGTAGTAAATGTTTCTCCATTACAACTTTTGATTGATAAGTTACATGGCAAAGAAAGTTGTTGAGCAAGTAAGAAAAGTGTCTGTTAGATACAGAAACTGGCAAGTCATTTCCACAGCTCCCTGAAAACAAGCCCACTTTTCAATGAAACACTGCAAAGCAGTTTCACAAGCCCAGCATTTTGTATGAATTACTGTATTGTTTTATCTAAGCTGAGAAAGAAGTCAAGTAAAAGATTCATATGAAGTTTTATGGAACTGGTGAGTTTCTTCACTCTGGTTATGGAGCCAGTAAAATTCACCCTGGCAAGGAATATCAGTTTTGAAGAAAAATTCGTCAAACTAGCCAGAAGTCTGGATTCCATTGTTGTATTTGCCTTCCTCTCAGAAGTCATGCTGGCTGTAACACAGTTATGCTATTTCTCTTGAAGAGAAATTTAGGACTCTGTTTATTCAGTATACCTGGCATTATAAAACTCCAAAATGATCTTTCCTTAGGTAGGAGGCGTTATTTCAAATTACAAAAATGAATACATTGAGGCAGATGAATGATTATTTTCTAAATTTCTGGCACTAAGATGCACCTTTTAACTGTAAAGAGGATTGTTTAGCTGCCTCAAATTTCATGCTAGGCATAAGGTTGCTACATTCACTATGTAGCAACTTGTGTATATTGATGATTATGAAGTTGTGGACCATTCTTGTAGAACTTCTTCCTATTTCTGCAAGAAACTGTGGAAAACTGAGGTTATCCATCAAGCCACTCTCTGGAAGACTATGCCACCCTTTCTGTAACTTCTAGTGAAGTCCTTTAGAATTTTTTTTGTCAGTGTAATCTCTCGTATCTCAAAAAATAGCAAGGCTGTGGTAGGCTTTTGGAATGAGAACAGAACAAGTGCATGATCAAATTGCATAATAAAGGTATTGAACCTACTGGTTCATCAGTGTGAGCCTCAGGCTGTACAAAAGGCTTATCGGTTAGCAGGGGGATTTTCCCTGAAACATCTTTAGGACAGCATGGTAAGTCTGCTTATGCTGATTGTAGTATATCAGTGTAGTGATAGCAATGCCCATTTGTGATGAGTTGGACCTGTGATTTAAGTAATTGATGTCAATGGCCAAGCAGCAGTTGTGTAATGCACTAGAGTGAAAATTGATTGAAAATCCATGTGCTTGAAAGAGTGCAATAGGTAACATATGCCATTACTGGGATAGTCTTAAAAAACACTCTGATTAGGTGTTTTACTTATATCTGGCTATACCAAAACTGAATTTTTAGGAAACTAAGCATATAAACAGACAGAATTTGCTGTCTAGCCCTGTTTTTAACTTTGATATCATGAGTCAGGACTATACTAGCAAAGCTACTAAGATAGGGTATAGATCTTCAGTATTATAGACATAAAAATTAGTAAAATTGAGTGGCAAATTGTGCCACACTGTTCTGACTGTGAACAGTCAATTAGAAGTGGTGAAGTTACTACACACTTACAAAGCTCCCTGTTGCCAGATAAGCCACATTAAGTGATCACGCGTGCTCTCCAAAACCAGTTGCAGTTGTTAAGTGTGTATTAGCTACAACTAGTTTTACCTTTAGGTTGCTTGAGCTAATGCATTTGAGCTTCCATGTGTTGTGGGATAAGAGCATGTATGCAGTCAGTTAAAGTTGCTCTGCTGATGAATCGTAAGGTATTAAACTGCGTGCTTTGATCACTGGCCATTGTTTGTGATGCCTTTTTGAGAGGTTTCATTTGCTGTCTGTTGTGGCAGTGGGTTTGATAGATCACCACAGGTACCGATTAGAGTACTTGTCTACGTGCCTTTTTCTGGGCTTCTTTTCCTTTAAGCCAAGAAAATTCCTAGTTACTTACATTCAGTACTTTTATTATAGGATCAGGTGCACTCACCCTTCTGAATCCTGTTCCCCCCCCTCACCCCTTTTAGGGTACCTGTTAAGAAGTATCTTAGAGCTGTCTGTTTCAGAGACCATATTATCAGAATCCTCTGAAAATAATAGTCCCTAAACCTTGAGTCATAAAACATTGGCTATGGCTAATGGTTTGTAATTCTGATATATAATGTGGTGGTACTTGTATGAAGTCAAGCGTACTAGGACTAAGCTTAGTCTAGCATCATGGGTTGACTGTTGAACAATGAAGTGTCTTTAAGAGTATTGGGGGGAAAAAACCCTGTACATTTAAGAATATCATCTAAAAATTCTTTCCTACTCATAGATTCTGTGTGTTTCCACGACAGTTAAATTGCTGTCATTCACAAGAGTACAGGGAGATCTTATAAACACTTTCATGTTGGAATTGGTTATATTTTTCACTTACATATAAAAAAAGGTATATAAAATTCAGTGCAAGACAACTATGTATAGAGGTATTTATATGTATGTCTGGGTTCTAATAACATAAGTCACTTGGAATTTTTTCACTTTCATTGCCCTAATATCCTGAGAACATCTTAAATTATCAGATACGCTAATATTGCTACCTCATAGTTCTGTACAGTGTCTTTATAAATAATACATGTCTGTGTATACAGAGATAGCTACATTAACACACACACATGCACATGCTGGATAGACATTGCTTTTTTTGAGCAATAAGGCTTTTAAGTATCTGTTGTTTCCATTTTCATGTCTCCAAAGCTTTTATGTGAATTCTTCCAGCACATTTCTCATTATTCTCTCAACCTTTCCTCTGCTGGATGGCTGGGGTTTCCAGACATATAACCTGAAATGTCCTGGGAGAATTTACATAAAAACAATAAAGCCAAGGAAATGGAAACCACAGAATATATACATAAATTTTTTTTCAGTCTTTGCTATGAAGCTCATTGGTTAATATTTACAAAGGAATTCAATTTTCCATATTAACATCCTTTTCACTGTAAAACAAATGTGGGAGAGTGGGATGGTAAGAATCATTACTTAAGTGAATGGGGGGTTATATGTTAATCTCATTAATTATTAAAAGATTTTAGTTTTCTCTATCCTAGTGTGTCAAGAACATGCTGTGAAAAAATCGTATAAAAGCCTGAATCAAACAAAGGTTAATACAAAACTTTGAAGGGACTTTTCTTCCTATTTAAGAAAAGTTTAAGGGTTTAAGCGTTTTTTTTGTTTGTTTGTTTATGTAATCACATAAAAAGGAATACTGGTTTCTGTTATCTATACTCATAGCATCCTCTGAAAGCAAATCATTAAAACTGATACAGCTGCTTATAGGATCAATAGTACAGCAAACCATTTTTGGTTTCTATTGAGGGCTGCTTGTTAATAACCAGTTGTGTACCTGTCTCTAGGAAATGCCTATGGCAGGTTTTGACAGGACCTTCCCGATGGTAAGCTTCTCATATCACAGAAACCACCACCATAACTGTCATATTGTCCTAATATTGATATTTTCTGGAGAAAAGGCAGTCCAAATAAACACAGGCTTAAACTCTTTTCCTTAGCTCCAGAGTTTTTAACTTAATGGTGTTCTTTAAGAAGTTTTTCCCACACTTTACAGAAAATACTGGTATTTAATTAGTAAAAATGCCCAGAAACCAAAATATTTTGATGTAGTGTTACAGTTTTTCACAGCAATTAGAATTTGTGTATTTCATATTATTTTAGTTATTTGACTTGGCTTCCGGTCCAGTGCTGACCCACACCTAAGGATTTGTGTAATGGCAAAGGTTAGAGCCTTTGTGTATATCCAAAAAGCACCACAATTAGAATATGTTAGTTCACAGCTGAACCTGAGATACTGCCATTAGCTTTCTCAATAAGACAGGAAGCTAGCAGTGCTAAAGCAATGAATTAAACTTGCAGAAAAGAATAACAGTGAGTTTAAAAAGAAAAAGCAGCAGAGATGAGATCGTAGCGTGTAGGATTGTTTGCACAAACTTAAAAGCCAGCAGATAAAAATTCGTTGTGTAGTTTGTAGTTCTGGATAGGGTGAAGGTGATGAGTGAAAATGAATTCCTAGAATTAAGGAAAAAATGTAAGATGGGTCTGCTTTATTAAAGGTCCCATTTTTTTTAGTAAGAAAAAGGGAACAATCATTCAGTATTAAACCTGGAAATAATCAAATTCATATTAAATGAATTTGTTCTAATGAAAACAACAAAAACACTATTCTCAGTTGAAACCACTGCTGCAAGCATCCTCATATTTCTTGTTATTACAATAGCTTCCCTTAATTTGAGAGAAATACATTTGTAACTGCATCAAGGAATAATTACTCTCTAATGAATGCATTGGAGTTTTATAGTCTGCACGGAGAAAATAACACTCATGAAACAATGAAAAATTGTTTGTGTCTGGTTTTCTTTCTGTGAAATGCTGATGCTCATCAAGTGTTTAGAAAGAGTGCAAAGTTCTGTTAAGGGATAACTTATGACCCTTGAGGGCTGGAATTGGTTCCCTTGCTTTTTGTAGGAAGAGTTGGATCTAATAGTTCTTACAAAAGGAACAATATGGATCAAGTCCTCCAGACAGAACTTGCCTATGATTGACTGTTCAAAAACACCTAAGGCAGGCGCCTTGCTACAATAGCAAGTCAATGGGAACCAGATGCCTGAGGGTCTGAAGAGCTCTTGAAAATTTGTGTATTGACAGAGATACTTGTGTCCCAGTTAGGGATCCTCATTCACCTAGTGAAAGCATCTTGTGCAGCTGGCATGTCTGAAGCTTTACAGGAGAAGTTTAGCACTGTATAATCTAACTGTAACTTGCCTGAATACTGCAGTCCTAGTGCATAGATGCTGAGAACTACAGTATAGAAATGATTTATCCAAGAGAACAGTCCAAAGCATTTCCATGAGAGTAATCTGAGTAGGTTTTTAATCTCAAAATAAAGTTTTCTTCTGTTTTCTTGGGTGGTCTTTGCTATCAAACAGTGAAATCACTATGAATGAGGGGATAGAATTTTCTACTGAATGAAGTAGTCAAATAGAATGACTTGGGATAAATCAAAATGTTTAGATAAAATCAGGATATTTTGTGTAATATTTTTGACAACTTTTAGATGAAGATTTTTAAGTCAAATTATTTTAAAGATTTAAAAAAAAAATTCAAAAAACATTCTAAATCTGTAGTACTGTTGAGTAAGGAGGGTTACTTTTACCTCAACAAATTTTTACTCTAAGCAGAGAATTTGTTTGGTAGGTTTGACTTTGAGTAAGGCACTTTCCAGCCTTCCATTGAAATATTTTGAATTTTCTCTTATTACTTTGAATGGATTATCTCCGATTTGAACTGCTTTTCTTTGACTTGGTCTATTCAAAGGACTTGGAAAAGAAGAAAAGGTCTTGTCAGTCCCTGTCCTGTTGATGGGATTGAGATACATGGCCTGGTTCAGAATCACCCTTTCTCTTGCTGGTGTGGGAAGAACTGTGGAAGAGGAAGAATTGGAAATGTAGAGACTGCTTGGTAGGATGCAGTGGTTCCTCAGACAGTTTCTCCTTTTGCTTACATTACACTGTTTTGTTATTTATTTCTCTGGATATATAACTGTTTCTAATAGCATTTTATTCTTCCTAGTTTCCTACTGAGCATGTAAGGCTCACGTTACACAAATTGGTTCTAGGTAATTCGTCCTGCAAGTAGACACTTTCTGCCTAACTTACTACTATGAGTAATGCATCAGTGTCTCAGGTAATTTGAATTAACTAGTTTGGTGGGAAGTACTGACAAATATATTGGTCAAAAATAACAATATCGTTGTTACTCTTTTTTTTTAATTATTTTTACATGCTGGTTTAGTTAGTAAATTGCAAACAGTGACTACAGTCCTGTTCTGAGTATTCCTCCAATTTTAATTTTAATGGACATAAACAGAAAATTAATCCATCAGATCTGGTCATAGATTTCCCATTAAATTTGCCCCAGAAGTGATTCAGTATCCCAGTTCTTAACAGCTCACTGAATGTACCCAGGCAGTTGTAACTGGTCTTTATGTTGCCATGTTCAGCAAAATCCGTGGAATTATTCTAAGTCCCTAGGGAGAGTTTTGCTGAACTTTGCAAGACTGTGAGTCTTTGTTAGATTTTATTTTATTTTTCAGTGTCTTTTCAAGGAGAGATATTCCAGACTCTGTTTCTAAAATTTACGCATTTTGGGCCTGACGTTCTTTGTACTTGTTCCATTTTTACAGTAGTGTAAATCTCTTGGCTTCATTAGCATTTCTCTTAATTTTTGTCTTTTATGGCATTTAATGAAAAAGTAGCCAGTTAACTCAGTTTAATCGTAGGATATGAAATGTAATTACCTATTCTACTTAGGTTACCATATTTGTTATTAGGTTCATAATCTAGTTTTTATTATTAGAGTAATAAAAATTAAATTTACCCAAAGAAAGTTATGATTTTTATCTATGTCCAGTAAGACTTAGTGTATGTTACAGCAGAAAATGTGGATCACCAGTTATGCCTTGGCAGATTACGACATGTTTTTGTTTACCTTACATTTTTTTCTACAGATCAAAATTTCACATGCATAACTACTGGGATGGAAATAAAGAGGTCCTTATGATTGACTTAGACCCCAGCACTTGCATATGTAGACTGAATTATGTCAAATTACTGTCTTTTCCCATCTTGGTTTTTGTTGAATGAAGCCTGAGGGCCACAGATACACAGTACAGCATTTGGTAGCAAATTCCATGTGGAATTACTAGAATCCAAGTATCTCATGCTATTATATCACTCAGAGAACTGATCTGACTATTTGGTCTTAGTTGTTTGGTCTACTTTGTTCCTAATTCATCTCACCTACTGGGCCTAGGATATTTTGCACAAGTGGTTTTTTCATGTTTGTTGAATTATTTCTTGATTTGATTATTTTGTGGGCTCTTTACCTGGGCTTGTGACAGATGAAGAAAAAGCAACATACTAAATTAAAAGATCACATGAAATGATTTTTAATACTGGAATTCTGACCCTGATCTTATTTGCAAGCATGGTTATAATGTTCACAAGGTAAAAACCCCTGGCTTTCCATCTATAGCTTTCTCTCCTCATTATTGGTTTTGGGCATCTGGTTTCAAGGTTGGTCTGAAATTTGATCTTACTCAAATTCTCTCAATGCATTTCAGCAACATATGTCATTAATGAAGGGAGCTGGGTAACCAGTCTCACCATTGTTTGTAATTCAGCCTATGACAGGCAGCAGGAAAGCAGAACAGTTTCAGCCAGCCCCCAATTAGGAAAACATGCCCAAGGCATAGACTATAGTATAAACAGAGGTATGTCAGGCTCCTCCCTAGAAGAAAACCAAAGTGTACACTTGGCAATGAAGCTTTGCTTTATTCTGAACAAGAAAGGTGTTGAACAAAACCAACTCCTTATTTTGACATTGGTATGGCTAACAGCAAGGATAAAGAATCATTCTCAATGAAGAGATTGAGATTGCAGGTGCTGAAGTAACATTTATGCGAAATAATAACCTTGAAAATTGAAAATGTACAGAATTACCAAAGCATATTTTTGTCTGAAAGAAACACACTAAAAATATAAACACTAGTCTTTTGTCAGCAATTAGATATTCCTTTATCATGTTTCAGATTGTAATGCTGTGAACTGGGAAGGTTCTTCTGAAAGAAACTGCCATTCCACAACATGCCCTTACATGAAGAATAGTGTCACAGAGATGATTCTGAAGTTGAGCAACTTCTTCACAGCAAGAAGAATGCTTGCAAAAGAGGTAATACATTAAAAAAGTAATATTTATCATTTCTGTTGAATGCTCAGTCTGTGACACCTAAATGTTACCTCACAACCCTCATGAGATATACTTAATAATCATCTTATAGATTGGAAGTCTGAAGCATCTGGAAGATTAAGTAACTTTCCCAAGATCACACACAGGTTTCTTGTTTTGTTATGACAGCAAGTGATTACCAGCGCCAAGATTATTCCCAAACCACCTTACTTCCCTTCTTTAATAGCATATTAACAGATACGTGGTTTGCAGGATAAGGAAGAAGGAAAGATGAAGAAAGGAAATATGTGCAGTACTCTTCTATAAATTGAATTAATAAATCAAGTCCATCTTTATATAATTCTCACTGTCCACTAACATCAAACTACTTTACAAGAGAAAATTTTCAGGAATGTGCCTATTTTACAGATGGGAAAATTGAAATAAAAAGTGATTTGAGGAAACAGGACAGATAAATTTGCAGGGCTGGGAAAAGGAATCGAGTCTCCCAACCCCCACGAGAGAGGAGTAACTTATACTCGTTAAATGAGCTGGCATTCATTCTGTTTCATTTGGCAATGTAATACAGAGCAGAGGGAATGGTGTTCTTTCCATTAGGAATGCTTCGATGATGCCACTTTAATAGAAGAATGAAAAGGAATGCTGGACTCGAAGCATTCCCTAAGGTATAAGATTGACTGTTGGAACTGAGCAGTTGGAGAAAAAAAAAACCTGGAAAAGAATACCAATAGAAGTAGTATCTCAACAATAGCTTCTGAGGAAAATTAATTTGAAATGTTGATGTAGACAGTGTAGGGTTGAGGATTAAATGCTGAAAAGTGGTGTCAGAAACACCAGGACAAAGGCTGGGAGGACTAAGAAGGTAGTGTGGAAAGAAAATCAAACTCACAGAAACTTAAGTGAGCATTTAATTTTCATCTGCAAGGACCAGCCTGTCTCTCTTCCTTGATATTGCTGGCCAGACAATGAAGCTCTTGAATTTTGTTGTTACAAAGGCAGTTTTTTGACATATTACACATTCTGTGAGCATGCATCATTTTGAATGGGGTAGAATTTTTTTACTTCATGGACAGAGCAATGTAAGGAGAGTAGAAGTGAGCTTGAGAAAGCCAAAGAATCTGCTGCTTTATAGAGTTTTCTTATGGAAACAGGATCCTAAAATGGATTGCAGAAGTTGTTCCAGTGACTAGGCTAGAGTAGCTCTATGAAATTGCTGTGTTTTCACTAGGTATTTGTCTCACATAGGCCTATAGAGTGATACCTCTGTACGCCGCATATTTGCCTCTGGGTTGGGCTTAGCATTTTCATTTAGGTGTATCAGATCACTAACTAGCCTACTGAAATACTTTTTTCCCCATTCAGTAAAATATTACGATAACGTTTCTGAGAGGTATGGACTGGTGTCAATGTGGATATGATGAAGTTATGAAGACTTTGAGATGACTCCATAGGACTGTAAAAAGAGATTCAAAGCCATAAGTGTAGTTATCTACAGTTCTCTCAGATTTGGAAAACTGCTGATAATTTAGTTGTTATAAACTAGATTAAAAAAAAGCTTCACCTGATTTCATTAAAGGGAGTTTCATTGTGGGTGACATTAGGGACAGAATTGGGCCCTGGTTTACCGTAAATAGAAACTCAACAAAATATTTTCATAACCAAAGATGATAAGGTAATGGGAAGGAAAATTGAAGCAAAGAATATTAATGATTTTAAGAGAAACCTATGTGTCAGGAGAAGGAAGACGTTGAAAGGCAAAGAGAAAAGGAGGGAAGGTAGGTTTTTGACCGGCCAAGGGGAGAGCAGGTGGTCAGATGTTACTACCCTGTTGGAACATTTTCTGTTTAAAAGAACTTTTGAGTTCTTGAATAATGAATTGGTGTTCTGGTATTCTTGCTCTGGAAAATTTGTTACTCTCAGGAAACTGTGACGTGCGTCTGGACTGTTTGTAAATTGCCTCAAAAAGTAAACAGCATTTATCTGTTAATTCCTATGAAAATTAGTTTGTGTAGTTTGAGTCAGCTACTGTACAAGATGATGATAATGATAAAACAAATGCAGAACACTTCCGATACAAGAAGACAATGTTGCTGTGGTAGTTGTTGGCATTCTTGGATCCTCTTTCTCGTTGCTGTTCTTGTGCTGTTGGTAGTTAAAATCTGAATGCTTCTGTGTGACCTTAGATAGCACCTTATTTTAATAACCTGTCCATCCCAAGTAGAAACCAACCACCACATCTGGGGCACTTGTAAAATATAAGGAACAGGAACAGAGATGAAATATGCCTTTTCCCATCATTTCATTTACATTTGGGCTAGTTCTGACAGGTATTTGAGTTAGTTTCAGTTGCTATATTGTCTCCTGAGTCACTTTCCATTGCTACAGTCTTGTGGAGAAGGCAGTGCAGTATGAGTTAGACATTTTTGAGTTCTGTGTGTGAGTATCATTGATTTCATTTCAGGAAGGAAGGAAGGTGTTACAAGGCCTATCAAATCTACTTAGGTGTTTGATTTTTTTATCAATGTAGTATCTGAGATCCACATAATAATAACAACAATCTGCCATTATAGTGTTGAAGGCACTGGTTTGTTTAGAGACAGATCATTGAGCTTTAATTGTCAAACAGAACATAGACTTTGGCCTGCTAATTATTATGTCAACCCCAGTATTTTTCTTGGCATGTCAACTGCATGCTCTGTATCCATGAACAAACTGTTATGACACTCAGCCAAAAAAATAGCTTCCTATATAAACCAGAATTGTGATCATTTCATGCCAGCGGTGCATATTCCCTAATACATGTCCCAGTAATGCACATACTGTACTCCTGTAGATTCTGAGCAGTCTATATATGCTGGTGCACAGTACATCAGTTCAAGTATGTGTACTCCATGAGGATAGAAAACTGTCTGTACTAGGTCAAATTTCATCCCACTGTTTTCCCTAACACTGATGAAGATTACTTCAAAAGATTAGAAGTAGGTATGTTTTAGTAAATACATTGCAGAGGTAACAGTTAACTTCTGTTTAGGCTTACAATGATGAAAACTTGGGGTTTTTTTCAGATTATAGAAGTCATGTTCACATTTAAGGCTAAAACAAAAAAAGTTTAATGACAATTGTAATTATTTTAAGTCACAGTTATTTGACTAGAAAGTAAATTTCTTACACAGTAAGTTTACACGATGAAAGGACAAAATACTCTACTATTACAGTGAAGGAATGGTTTGCAGTTTATTCATAGAGCTTTAAAATGGGTATTCCACTAAATGTTTGATAAAACTTCATTCAATTACAAAGTCATTGTGTGTGCTGAACTGAAGTATCAGGAGATGGAATTAATTTGCAGCATGCCTTATTTGCATGGTAATTAAAATGGAAGATCATGCATAAATGAATTACTTTCAGGTTGTACCTGTTCATGTTTTTTCCATATATTCTTCAAATTGCCAAACCCAGGACACATTTTAACTAGGATTTATAAATTATATTCCAAGTGTTATAGAAAAAAATTAAGAGGTATCTGGCACCAGTCAGTGCATTATATTTCAGTGAGTTCCACAAGGATGTATTTATTGATCTCAGGCCCACAGGAATACTGACTACTCTGCCTTTTTCCCTGTCTTTCTTGACTTTTAAAATTTGTTTTTGCAAAGTACTATAATACCGGGACAATGCTACGTCATTTATGAAACATGTTCTGCACTCGTGTCTGCTTCATAGAGTTCTCATATTCTGGTAAGCTGATCTAAGTCAAGATTCAGCAGTTTTTGTTCACCTCTGACTCCACATCTTTTGAGTTTTGACTTCTGTGGCATATATATGGAAAGAAAGGACAGAGTAAATGTATTTCTGCATTCTAAAGTTGCTTAATTTTCAGTTAAATAGTTTAATTGTATAGTCCCTTTAGTGGCAAAAAGCAAGAAAATCACCAAGTATGACATTCTCTACTCAATGTACACTTTATTCATCATTTCTGCTACTCACCTCAGTTGTGCTCTCCCATCTCTGTTCCTTGGCTGACCAAGGTATGTCCTGTTTAATGGCTGTTATGTGCTTTAAGAGTTGATACAGAACTGGGATGCCAGTCATAAATTACATTGTATCCATTGTATTTGACTGATATTATAATGGTCAGTTGTGACACTAATTACATACTGAAGTAGGAGTATTCTGGAAATTTGGAAAATAACTAGGAATGCGTGATCTAGAGATATGCCAAACCACATGCCTGTGTTTCTGCTCTGCCTACTGAGAATTTCAACCTCCTATCTACATTCTCTCCCTCGTGCTCCCTTTTCTTCCTCCCATTTAGTGACTGCTGCTTCAGCTCCCTTTGCATTGATAACCCTTTGATCTAGGCAATTTTTTTCTCTCCATTTGTAGTAAGTGACCTACAAGGTACCTTCTTAAGAAAATTCTGATAATGCTACAGAATGATATAGCATCCACAGATGAACACAGATGGTGATCACGAGGCAGTTTTAGAAAAGGGCTGAGGAATTTCACGGATTAAAATGGGCCATTGTGATCATCTTTGACCTTGTGACCCAGAATTTCATCTCTAATTATCTATGAATCCAGATTTATAATGTTCAATCAAGTTAGGGTAAATATTTCAGAACCTTTAGTCCTGATTTTCTTCTCCCAAAGTTTATGACATCTTTAGATAGAATTTGCTGCATCTCAGCCAACTACACACATCTATCTCTTTTGAGAGTTAACATTCCTTTCCTACTGTTAAAATTATCTAAATGAAAATGTGTAGAACCATTTTGTCATAGTCATGGTAATAATTTTGCTGAGGCTTCCTGCATGTGCATATGACTTCCAAATAAGCTTTACCTTCCTCAGTCACTGTAAGTCCTCTCTCCCTTTCTCTCTTCTTCCTATCTCTGTCTTCAAATTATCATTTATTCATATGCCCACTCATCCTCTTATCTGGAAGCAGGCTGTGTGAAAAATATTATCAGAATATGTGGACTGTGAAAGTGGTAAGTGTAGGGAGCTTAAGATTGTTTATGTAGAGGAATAATGAAGAAAATGATAGTATTTCTCAAGGAGACTTTCGTATATTTCCTCCACAAAGGTTAGTAAGGGTGTTATTGAAATAACCTAGAAAATGTATTTGTGCTATGGCTCTGAAATTACTGTGTCAATTTTGAAAGTCAAATTCTAATGTTTAAGTGTGAAACAGAAAAGTTGTAGTCTTGCTTGAAGCGTGAATCTCAGTGCACTCGTAACTGTGGTGTCACCACTGAAACTTCCATAGCATTCGTATAATGTACATTTCAGATGCATACTTGGCACTGTGTTCCCCTCAGTCTGGCTTGTATAAGATTTGATCTAACCTTCAGATTTTTGTTTTTCTTAACTGTTGTACTGGGTGTTGCATATTGCTTGTCTACTATCAATTCTTTATGAAGTGATGGTAAGAAACTAATGACTGAAATAATGGAAGGTAGGACATGTTTCATATAGATAGTGTGTCTGTGAATGCATGCTCTTCTGTTGTCACCTGATGTTAGATTATTCTTTGGTACAAACTGACCATATCAGGGAGTGCACAACCAACTTTGGCTTCAAAATCTTACAACTGCTTTTTCAGCCCTTCCCACTAGTACATATGAAAACGCACACACAAGATTTATTGCATGATGCCTGGAAAAGCCTCAGCTTAACTCCCTGTGTAGAATTGCTCCTAAACTTAGTAGGAAACTTGTAACTTCAAGAGTACATGTGAGCTTTGAGAAGCTTTTACTGGAGATGTAACTGCTGCTTAGGGGAATGTTTTCCAACTTCTGTATAAAGTGGTGGGTCTTTTAAGTATAGGGGACACCTTAACAGAACTAGTCTTCTCACATCGAGCTGGCTTTCATATTGAGGTGACACGTAAATTGGATTTAAATTGCTGCTCATTACTAAAAAAAAAAAATCTTTCTCAACATCAGATAAAACCTCTGTAAGATAATTAAGTGCATACAGGAATCTACTCATCAGCTTACCATCTGCTCCACCCCAGTGTGTTATTAGGATATCTAAGGGCTTTTTTTCCTCTTTTTTTTTTTTTTTTGACCAAGAAATTGGATGAGCCAAAGAAAACAGTCATGCCCAGGGGCATGCAATTCTTGCTAACCAGAACTAAACTAGGACTTCACTCAATTCTGTACTGTTACTCACATAGTACATGGCTAGAACTCATCATACTTAAATACATCAGTATGCTGATGAAATGCTCTCATTTAGGTAGCACTCATCACAGCAGTTAATAGTCCATCAGAACAGCATAATGTGAGTATAGGAACACAATAAATAACAGAATACGTGTGTATTCTGATTGGCTAGAAATTAAGATCTGCTACTCAGAGACCAGGAATTTGCTTACAGTGCAATTATTGAGAAATAGCCCAACATTAATTGTGCAAATCAAGTTTTCCCAGCAGATCAGAGTACAAAGAAATGAATGTAAATAAAAAATAAGGGTCAGCTTAATGTACTTTTCAGCAATCAGGTTAAAACAATTCTTTCAGTATAATTATACATAACGTGCTTTGGCTAGAACAATTTAATTAAGTGGATATCCACTGTGAAAGAAAAGATAAGTGTGCTGTTTGACTGGAGCACACTTATGGAAAGTGATAACGTGATACCATTAGGAAACTCAACAAGACAATCTACATCCATGCATTAAGAGAAGCAGAAGTCTGAACATCTGTTTCCCGCTATTGAATTCACGAAAGGGGCTTCTCTGTGCAGGGAATAAGTGAATAAACAACAGTTGGAGAAGGTTAGCTCTGACATTTAACAAAATGTAGAAATGTCACGAAAATGAAATAAGGTGAGAATGAAATGACTGAAATAAAGGTGTGCTAAGAGTTAGCTTGGCAAACGAAGCACAGGCATACAAGAACAAGCAAAACCTCCACCCATCACTTTTATAAAGGTGTAATATAAGAATGATTAATTTCTGAACAGCATACTTTTTTGTTCAAAATAGGCTGCAAGGTGGCATGGAATCGTTTTGGAGAAATAGGTGATAAAGCAGAGTTCCCTAAGATATAAAGCTAACATTAAGTTTCTTTAGCCAGAAGGAAAAAAAAAAAAAATAAAAAATGTGACCATTAAAAG
>VXBL01001837.1:411780-428804 GCA_013400195.1 Aramus guarauna
GGGCTCCTTTAAATTGAGGGCGTTTCGTGTCTCTCGCCGGCTGCCTTCGAGTTTAAAGAGAAAGGGGCCGGGGAGCGAAGCGGGAAGGTGAGCTTCGCTCGGCAGCTGGTCGCTGCGGCGTAGGTGCTTTCGTTTCCTTCCACCCGTGTCTCGGGGCGGCCGTGGGGGGAAGCGGCAGGGCTCGGCGGGTACCGCGCTGCGGGGGCGGCTGGGCAGCGGGGGGCTTCTTTCTGGTTGTGGGGTTTTGTGTTTTGTTTCTTTTCTCCCGCGCTCTGGCTGTCTGGAGTTTGAAAGCATCGCGGAGGCGGAATGAGAGCGCGCGTGGGCGTGAGGCGGAGATCCACGAGCGGTTCGCTCGTAGCTCGCCGCGGCCAGCCCGGGGGTTGCTGGCGGGCCGCCCTGGGCATCCCGCGGAGGGCCGGGGGCCGCAGCGGGTTTTCTTGGTCCTGCCCCCGAGGGGCAGACCTGGGAGCAGCACTTCCAGCACTCATGGCAAAGCCATTAGCTCAGTTCTACTGCGGAGGGGCCCCGAGGAGGACAAACGCATCCCGGCGCAGCGCAGGAGCCGGGTTCTGCGGCGGGTGAGAGCGGGGGGCGGCGGCGGCCGGGCTCTCGGAGCGGTGTGGGCAAAACGCGGTGCGTGTGTGGGGGGTATTCCCCTTGAGAGGCGGCTCGCGTGTTTTCAGCCTGACTTTCGAGTAGCTCCTACTTGTCGTGCTTTCCCACTCCCCCTGCCCCAGCCTCTGGCTGATCTGTCTACCAGCTCCGCGTAGCCCCGGGGTCCTGGTGAGGAGTGGGAGAGGAGGAGGACGGGTTTTGCGCGTTTGCAGCGTTCGTGGGAAATGCGAGCGCCTGTGTCGGAGGCTGCGGCAAGTGCTGGGTGGGAGGCGGCCAAGCCCTGCTGCGGTGCGGCTGCTCTGGACCGCTCCGGGCCTGCCCCCTCCGCTGCCCCAAAGGGGAGACCCCTCTCATGCCAAAAGCCTTCTCCAAGTTCTTGCTTGCCTCTCCAGGCTCTGGTCTAGATTCCAATCTCAGGAGGGCTGAGTCTGACTTTAAGAGGGCTCTGTTTCTTCACTAGTGCTTTACGTGTAAGAAATGAAGATTGCTGTCTTCCTTATCTAGGATTGCTGTCAGCATCCTGCTGCAGTGGTGTGTGTCGGCTGAGCCCGCTGGCTTTGCGTGCTCTGGGGGCACCAGGGGGGATACATTGCAGGCTCCTCCGTGCAGTTCCAGCACGCTTTTGATGTTACTTTGAAATTAAAAATGAAGAAAAAAAAATATTCTTCAGTTTTCATTTACATTAAATTATGAATGGTTTCTTCACTGTGGGGTAGATGCTGTGCCAAGTGTAATGGTTTTGTGATGTGGATTGTGATTTAATAGGAAATTAGCTGACATTCCTGAATTCATATCATGTGGTACCATAGGCCATCTGATCAGCATTATATTGTGGTAGCCTAGTTGGAACCACAACCAAGCCTGGACAGAGGCGGTGAGGTGAGGAAGAGTCGCTACTATCCTCAAGTTTCCAGCTCTTACTGACTTTAGGCTACTAACTCATTTGGTCACTTTATTTTACCCACAGTCTTATTTCAATTGGCACGCTTCCTATCCAAAGTACCTCTTTGACTCCACTTTACACCTCTCAGTTAAACTTCACGTTAATTTCAGGACAGGGTTTGGAAATGGAACTTCATCATTAAAAGCAAAGCTGATGATTGAGAGTCAGCTTGTAATACTGTCTGCATAGTGTGCTTGCAGCAAGAAACACGCTTGTACTCCTGGTAAGATATGATAAGTCAATTTAAATATGTATTTCCTTTTCTAGTTGGTGGAGGCTGAAACTTCTTTTGGACTAATTTTTAATGGCTATTTTGCTTAGACAAGCAGAAAAACATACAGTAAGAGCCAGGCAAAGAGAAGTCAACTTGAAAGTTTTGGGACGGTGTTAGGAATCAGGTTTAGTTTCCAGAAGTTAAAATTTTATGAGCAAGTAGATATTGAACATTCCTAAAGTTTTGTTTTGGTCTATGTGAGAAGGACTTTTTGCTTTCCTTTTGATAGAGGAGACATTATCAAAGCAACAGAATTGTTTCTACTAGGCATAGTCCTGAAAATGTCTAGGCTTCCAATGATTAGCTCAGATTTTTAAGTGCGGTTAACTTCGTTTTGGGCTGGCCTCAGACCAAGGGCCTTACAGGTCTAAAGCATCGGTAAGCTGTTGTGCCAGGTTCTCTGTCCTCCGCTCACAGAAATGCACGCACTTGTAACAAGTATATTCATAATGTGGAGGACAAAGGCTTCTTGTGATTAAAGTTTACTTTATCAGTGTAGATCACATTTTGATGTAAGCCTTTAAAAATTCTAATTGATTAATGAGTTTCAGATGGTGGTTCCCCTCCAGTGCCCCTCCCCCTGCTCCTAACATGTACAGTATGCTCCAAGTTAATCTGGGAAAGCTCCAGAAACCTTGGGCTAAATTGGTTGTGGTATAGTTTATAAGGATAATAAAATAACTAGAAAAATTGAATTTCCTTACAAAAATATGCTTGCTGCATTTGTGAACTTATGTTTTATCTGCTTGTTTATGGTGGTGAGAAAACTAAGACTACGGATATATGTATTGAGGATGATGCAGACAAGAATGACCTGTTGCTTCTTGCAGAAGGGAAAGCTCTGCAATAGCTCTTGAAGAGGAGCTCTGTGGTGTAGTAGCAGAATCACTTTAAAAGTGATTGTGTTTGTTTTTACATACCTGAAAGGGCAAAGTGAGAGTGATTACTGTTCTGTAGTAAACTGGAAATTGCATGTGGTAAATATTGACTGAGTAACATCTACCAGTGAGTGTCAGGTGTCTCTTTTTCCTACTGCATCTTTTAGTCCATTTTAAAGATTTCAAGTAGGGGAGCTTTCACAGTTTTTCACTTGGGGAAATTATTCCACTGTCTAGCAGATCTCCCCATAGGGAACAGTTTCCTGACAGTAAAAATATCAATTACAGAAGTTGTTAGTTACCTCTGTGGCTCTCAAAGGAAGACATTCATATATCTTTTTTTCCCCCTTTCTGCATGTGTGTATACACATATGTATGTATATGAGTGAGGGGGTGGAAAAACAAGAGCAGCCTTTAGTTTGTGGGCTAATCGTATACTCTCCAGATCTGAAAAATATGCTGAGCCAGGAAAACTGAAAAAATTTTTAAGATGTGAATGTATTTCTGCTTGGACATGCTATGTTTGTAAAACTGACGCTTGCTTAAGTGAAAGTGGTGATTGCAGGTGTGGGTCCCAAATTGTGGGCAGCCTCAATTCTGCTCGCACAAATGTGCATTTTGTTGCGGCAACTGAATCTGTTTGTGAATATTGAATCTTTTCTTTAAGCCCCCTTTGTGCCCAACTTGCAGTTACAGTAAGTGATTGCTTCACGCAGTCCACTTAAACTCCAGTAAAGTTTCAAAAGTTCTGTTCTTTTCCATCTGCTTGAGGTGATTAGAACGAGCAGGGAGATCCAGCAGAGACCCTTGCCAGATACTCATGAGCTCTGTTCTGGCTTTTGATCCTCTGTCTCCTCTCTTTCCAGGATGGCTGCTTTCCAATAGCATTACCTTCTCTCTAAGACAGCAGGAGATTGTCTGCAGTTATAGCCGATACCCCTCTGTCAAAGCCAATGTGCAGTCTAGCGCTCAAGTTCCAGTTCCTTCAGAGAAAACTATTGCTGCTCTTGTCTAAGTTGCTGTCTGCTGTCTCTACTACTGACAGTAAAGCTATTGCACAGTTGCATGCATGTTGTTTTGTTTCTTCTACAACTGATAGCTAATGTGCTTCCTCAATAATATCACAAGAGACCTCATTTCACAAGCTTAAAGACTGCAGATTTAATTCTTTGAAGATTTTAGGAAATAGTCTTATGAACCCAGGTTCCAAGGCAGAGTTATGCCATCTTCTGTTCCAGTTGTTCCAGCTTTGTAGAGCAACTAGGCCGCTGAATTGGCATACGTGCAGCTCTTCAGTCCGGGATGACTCTGGTTTGACTGCCAAGTGAGCAGAGCCAATTAGCTTGCCTGCTAGGCGATGGTACCTGGGTGGGCCAAAACAGATGTCTGTTGCCCAGTGCCACAGTCAAACTGGTATGGTGCAAAGGGGTCATCACCTAGGACCTTTGCATCAGAGGTGATTTGACTGATCTCTAAACACAGCTCTGTATTTCCTTTGTCTTTGGTTTTGTGGGTTGTTCCCCCACCCCCCACCCCATGCCCTTTTAACAACTTTTTGTTCTTTTCTAACCAAATACAAATACAATGAAAAATGCTTGTTTTGCTGGATACTTAATTTCTATGCTAATTCTTAAACCAAGTCACGAAGAGCAAGTGACTCAGTGAGACTTCTTCATCCCTGACCTGGAAGGATTGCATCTAGGAGCAAGTTGAAAGGACTGGTTCAAGCCTCCTTCTGTCTGAGAACTAAAGCACATGTTGCAATTAGGAATAAGGCTGAAGTGACAATGAAACTCGTGTGTAATACAGAGAGCTCTGAACAGCCAGCAGCTACTCAGAATAAGCCATTATGTCTATATGCTAGAACTGGATGGGGAATTTGGAGTAAAAACTTACTGGTTTATATGATTAATTCACAGGTGGAGCCTATGTATTTTCTGTGTATGTATATCTATGCATACATGCATGCTTTTATGTATACATTTTTCCTATATAAAATATTTTTTCCCCATTATACTTGATTTTGATTGAAAAGTACTGTTATCACAATTTTACAGGTAAGTGAAGGTGGTTGGAATAGGAAATGGAATTGAATCCAGGGATCTGCAACTGTGAGTGTCTAATTGAGCAGCCAGTTTTACTTTCTGGCTTAAACAATTTTTCCCTCCTGCGTGTTTTGAGTACAGAGTATATCATTCTTGAATCCTTTTGTTCTACCAGCTAACCCCAACAAAAGCCAGTGGAATTACAGAAGATTACTTGTTTGATTATCATTGCTTTCACCTGATGATCACTGACAACAATCAGCAGATAGTGTAAGTTACACTGCTGGCAAAATAAAAGCAGTGAGCTACAATACACAGAAAACTAAATGTACTACTGTAAAACAAAATAAAAACTTCACTGTTTGGTAGAAGCAAGGAGAGAGAAATACAACCTTTCAGTGTGTTGAATCTGTTACATGTCACTGAGTGTACTGTAAACTATCCCACACTGAATTCTTCAGCTAGACAATTAAGTCTGAGAATTTGAGATGTGGTCCTCTTATTGAGAGAGGTGGGAAAAAAGGCTGTGCTGCATAAATATGACCTGTAACAAAACAGAACAAAAAGTAGTTAAAGACCTTTGCTTGCATTCAGAATAGCAGGAGGAAGAAGTTGCTTTTTGAGGAACAAAGCGTTTAGAGGTAAGTTTTGAAAATGCTTGTACGTATCTCATGTCAGCTTCAACAGTTTATGGAGGAGTGTAACGTTCTATAAAATATTTGACGTGTTTGTGTTGGCTAGGCTTAAAGACCTGTATATGTGATGATTTGATGTTGCTGTTAGAAAGTAGTGAGATTAGGAAAACCAGTATTTTCTGGTTACTTTGTTCGTACCTTATGCCTGCCAAAAGGAAAGGATGAAATAGTTGTTGGAGCCAAAGAGGCTTCCTCAGCTGTGGTGATGTATCCTTCGATCCTACTACCTCTGTGGCAAGTTAGTCCTTTTCTCTGACCAAATTCCTCATTGCTAAATTGACGATAAACTTTTTTCCAGTTCACCAGATAATAAATATGTTAAGACATTTTAAGGAGGTGACTTGATGATATCTGAGCAAAAAATCAAGAGCCTGGCCTTGACTACAGGTGAAATCTTCAAAGGGATCTTGAAGGTGCTCAGGACCCAACTGCAGTGGCCTTCACCTAACTAACTTAGTTTAGCTGCTTCACAGATCCCAGCTAGTATGTGAGGAAGTTTTAATAGTTCGTGTGTGGGCTATTGCAATTGATGAAGTAGATGAACAATTTAATGAAGCTTAGGTACTTCAGCACTGAACCATCGTGGAGGCTTAGGTTAAACTGAGAAGTTCAGCAGTGGTCAGTGTTTGCATAAAGAATAATTAAGAGTTTGATAGCTTTTGATGCTTGCAGTTTGATTCCTGACCCACAATAAGAATTTGTGATGGGAGCTACAGGTAACAAGTTGCACTCTGCTCCTTGAAGGCTGATTTTTTGAATTGTTATTATTTTTAAAAAATCTAAGGTAGGAATTCTGTTGCTTTGGTTCTAACAAGAAAGTATTTTACTGAAGTGTAGGGCAGGTTTTCAGAGAAGTAGGGGGAAAAGGGAAAATTAATTGCTTTCAGAAATGGAATTAAAGAAAACTTACACATAGGAAAGGTTGGATTGTATGTGATTCATCTGTGATTCTTCAGGGTTCTCAATGGAGACTCTTCATCAGAAATAACTTTCTCATTCCTCAGTCCTCACTTTGCATGCCTGCTTCACAGATTGATGCATACATTATTGTTAATTCAGGGCTACTATTTCAAGCAGACCTAGTCCCAGAATAGAGATGCCCGTGTCATTTTCAGCTTCTAGAGGTTTTGCCACCTATCAGCCTTTCTTCATCTTTCCTAGCTTCCTGTTCTGAGAACCTGTGTCCTATTAAAGCTCCTTAAACTCAGAATACCCTTCTTGTCTCCGGATCTTGTCTCTTCTTACCACCACCGTTACTACCAAACTGAGGCACCCATGCATCCTTTGAAATCAGAGCTCTTTGTTCTCCCACTTTTCTCCCTTCAGTGAGTCTCAAAAGTTCCTTGAGACCTTTACACAGCCTGGTTGTTGAGTTTTATGAAACAGGAGGTAGGTCAGTATGAAATACATTTATAAAGACAGCCCTGTACTTCAGATGTACTGGAGTAACATCTCAAATACCTGAATTCTCTGCTCTGCATCTCCACAGAGATCAGTTTGAAGCATAAACAGACTCTGGTGCTTGTTCCACGAACTGATGGGGATTTTTTTTCCTTCCCTCTAGTCTTAAAGAAATGCAGCTTTCAGACCTTAGAATTCCTTCAGCCCCACCAGTGGCAGCAGCCTGTATCATATCGGGCTGGCTGTCAGGCATATTCTAATGTTGCTGGTTATTAATTTGCTTCATGTTTCATAGGGCACTTCATATACATGGTCTTGGAAGTGATAATTTAGGTACACCTTTCCTGAGGGGAAAGGAAAGGATGATGTCTATGTAGTTTCCCATTAACACAACCCAGCTGAGTGTGTGCACTGTGTGTTGCACTCCTAGCAGGGCAGACCCTGCTTAGCGTCCCAGGGTAAATATTGCTGTATGCATCCTTGAAATAAAAAATTACAGAATAATTTAGGTTGGAAGGAGCCTCCAGGGGTCATGTAGTTAAACCCCCTCCTCAAAGCATATACAACCTGTGAAATTATTTCCAGTGAAGAGGTGCAGTGTCTAACTGGTTCCTTTAGTACAATGATGCTTCTTTTTTTCAGGTATATTTTTCCAATCTATGTCAAAGGAAACAAACTGCAGGATTTTGTTTCCTAAATATTTAGATTCATAGGTGTTAATAAACTTAAAAAAAATATGCAAAAAAATTTACTTTGCTCTTTTTGTGTATTGTATATGAAGTGAACATTCAAGAATGAGAAATTTTTTATTACTTTTTACTGATACAATTTCAGAGGTGATTCAAGAGAATAAACCAGTTTCGGTTCTGGTTCTCACCATTTCAATATAGCTTACAGACTCCAGAAATAATAATAAAAAAAAAAAAAAAAAAGGTCTTTTTTTCTGGAAAGACAGTGTATGACCGGTATTTATACTCTATTTCTCCCATATAATCTCTGAAGACAAGGTGGTGTCAGTTATTCATCTTGCCTCTGTTTCCATCTGTCCACAATGAAACAGTGGTTTGAAGCACCAAATTGCATGGGTCTGAGTGACTTAGAGCAACTTTAAATACGCTGTCATGGTAACTCCTTAGCTGTTAGATTCCTTCAGACTACATGATACTATTTTGAGTGACATTCCACATAGATTTTTGCAGAGCTAACACTCTAATTCTTCTCTCCACCCCCTCGTACCCTGTCCCAAATGAACAGGTATGATTTGGATTTCATCAACCAGGAAACCACAAATCCAAGCTTTAACGACACAAGTTAGTCTATCTTAAACTCCTCTTCTTCCAAAGTAACTTAGTTTTTTTGTTAGAAAAATGTAAAAGCTACTGATAATTCAGAAATGTGTATTTATACAAGGGAATAAAGCCCTTTTTTTATGTCTGTTTTCCTCCCTCCCCAACTGAAAAAATTGTCTAAGTTCAGTAAGAACAATATTTGTGGCGAAAGCTGAGCCTATCTCAAGGGCAAGTTGAACTTTGGCATTTGGGGTGAGGTACTCTCAACAAGAGCTTAAGCCTATGTTTTTGTCAACAAGGAGTTTAGTTGCCCAGGGTATGGTTAAAAATGCTGGAGTATTTTAATGTAAGTATTAAAATATCCCAAATAGCATTTCATATATTTGGATATGTCAGTTACAGCACAATTTTATGGAAAGGCAATTGCTCTTTACATTCAGTAAACATTTTCCATTTTTTGGAAAAGGAATTGGTTTTAGTATTCTTGTTATTCCAGGCCACAATGGACTAGTGTAACAAACTGTTCTTTTTGCTGGTTATTTTTGAAGTCACTATTACCCCTCACCTGACTTGAAAGGTATGCGAAGGACAGAGAGAAACAGTGTTTGCAGCGTATCATAAGCTGAAGCTGGCTGACACCTGGAACCACAGTTGGTGTGGATCACCTGGTTGACAACAGGAAAGAACTAGACCTTACGTTCCTCCCACCTCCACTTAGTGTCTGTCTAGTGCCACCTACGTAAGACGTTGTGACTGCTAGTTGGTGCGTCTGGGCTTTCAGCAGGCTACAGCCTACCAGGCAAGAAAGTATCTCAGCTGGTTGCTACAAGCATTAGGATCCAGGTCTGACTTTCTGAAAAGAAAGAGAGAAAAATAACCTCCTTTTCTTAGCACACTTCTGCCACAAATAGGGGAATTTTAGTCCTTCAGGAGCAGAGATATAGGTCCTGTGGGTCTAACCTCTCTGACTGCCAAGAGTCACAACGTTTAACTAATATATAACACATGATGTATTGTCTTACCTGAAACTAAAGTTTCAGTAAGTTGTCACTGAAGCAGAGGAGTATTTGTATAAAAGGTGTAAGTGGGAAGTGTGAGTGACCAGCACTAGCTCTTGTGTTGCTTTCTGAAGAAATAATGCTGTTCAGTAAATATATTTGGTGTGGGTTTTTGGCTTTAATTATTCTGAAGCTGTAGAATAGACTGATTCCGTTTGGTAACTGCATTTGTTAATTACTAGTAAGTTTGCTGTAGCAGTGTAACCCAGTTGTTCCCGTGTTTTTCTTGGGCCTGATCCAAAAATCTCTGAAGCTTTCCATTTATTTTGAATGGATGTTGGATCAGGCACCGTAGTGAGTTGTTAGCTTTGTGTAAAATGTTTGTTTTGTTTTGATTTTAATCATTCCTTGCAGAATATTTGGTTTTGTGTTGGCAACGTGTATAGCTTGGTGAGTACAAATGAAGTTGATATTTATCTGTATGATTTAATCACTTGCAATGTGATCCATTAACAAAACAAAACTTTGGTCATTGATGTTGTATTCATGTGTTAGATTTACGTCTGTTTGTCTGACATCTGATTTCTTAGAATCATAGTTACTGTTATCTTCCCAATTCTGAAAAGAGAACTTGCGAAACTTGATTCAGTGTAATGAAGTACTTTTTTTTTTTTTTNTAAAACAGGTACAACGAGTGGATAAGCAATGTGCACTGCTCTGAGCCCGAAGGCACGTGGGCCTGGCCTCTCTGATATGCATCAATACAGTCAGTGGCTTGCAAGTAGACACGAGGCCAACTTGTTGCCGATGAAAGAGGATTTGGCCCTGTGGCTCACAAACCTACTGGGTAAGATACAATAAGGTAGAACGCAGATACCAGGCAGTAAGAGAATTCTGTACACTGGTAGCTGGGAATTCAGTTCTTCAGACTTCTCTGGGTTTTAAAGATAAAGGTAGTTGTGATTAGGTAGCTACCTCCACATAGCACAACTGTTAGCAAGGTCAGAAAAGCTAATAAGTGGTTTGCCTCCACATTGTTTCTGTGAGTGGCATAACTGAACTTTATTATTAATTTCATGTTAATTTTTCCTCAAATTTCCTTTTACGTGTTCTTTTGCATGTGTTGTTTATATTAATACCATTAAGCTGAATAGTGCTAATTACTGCCATCAAGTACCTCTTCCATTTTTATTGGAAGGCCTCCTAAAGAGTATGAGGGTCCTGACTGTCTTGAACAGAAGGAGCCATGAAAGAGTTCTTTTTTCACCAAGCAGTCGAGTGATTGATAATTACCACCCAAGGCAATGCATGCTAAGACTTGTGGAAGTTTGTGCATAGAGTGGTCTGACCTAGTGGCTGCAGCTGGGACCTGGGGATTTACTGGTTGCAGCTGCACATCTTGGTGTATGAAGCCAAAACATGTTGTTGATGAAAGAGGATGCAAACCAAAAGCCAAGAAAAAACAGGTAGACACGAAGAGGAGTGAATGAGCATATGTCCCTGACAGGAAGGAAGGAGACAGTTCTTTGGCATATACGACTCCTTCAAGAAGGCAGAATTTAGAAACTATGAGCCAGGAAATAGTATGTTGTTTATTGAGAGCATTCAGGGAAAAATGGCTTTTGTGTGATCTCTGAAAGTCAGAAGGATGCTACCAAAGGAGTACATGACTTACACAATACCTCATCCTAAGGGAAACATGCCAGCAGTTCCTCTCATTAAACAAAGAAGAGAAAATATTTCAGAGGAGCTAATGTTGACATGAAACTTTTGTTGATGTTATTTTTGGAGAAAATGTGGATGAGTGTTTTTAAATTTGGTGTGTGTGATTTTGGGAGTTCTGGGTTTGTTTTTTTTCTGGAAGTCTGTTCTGGTGAGGCATAGGTGGTGTCCTATCTTGGTAAATGCTGTAGCTGAACAGTGGTGTCATACAATAATAGAATATATCTAGTGCCTTTCATCTACACAGTCTATGTTGCTGTATTTCTTCTTTTTTTAAGAGGAAGGGAAGTATCACTAGTTATAAGTACAGTGTCAGTAGATTGCAAGAACACAATATTTTTCAGGTAGGTGATACTCATTTTAGAGTTGGAATAGTTATAAATGCACAACTGCAAAACTGGCACTTATTTTAGATTACATCTTTGTGTGGCACTTCCATTTAAATTATTGAGCTTTGAATATAAAATTGTCTAGGTAATGCCAGAACAAAATCCAGAAATCCTGACTTTTCATTCCAATTACTACAACACAGCAATGCAAAAGACTGTTTTTTGAATCAGAAGCAGCATGTTCCATTAAGGATTTAATGTATTGTTTAAGTATTTTAAACAATGAAGTTTTAGTGAGCTGCTCTAAAACAAATAGAAGCCTGTTTGCAGTTCATAACAGAGTTCTCACAGCTACAAGTTTAGGAATGAGGTCACTTTTTTAGCAAGAAAGTAGCAACCAGCAGGAGGTTCTGAAATGCCAACTATAATTAAAAATCTGTTTTTTCATATGGACACCAAATTCTGCACTGCACAACTAAATGGGCATAACCTTCTTTTAATTAAGCAGCATACACAGTTCATTTGCTTAATGTATTCCCTCACACCTTCTCACACCAAGCTCTTCTTTTCACAGTTTGGCCTGAAGAACTGCTTTGAATTGCTGTGTAGACATTGTTATTCAAATTAATAATTCAATTAAGTTAAAATTCACATTCAAAATAAACTAAGTGTAACTGAATTAAAGTAATTAATATTCATATATTAACTCAGAATTCAAATTTGGTTTAATTACTGTATAATTTAGGTTAACTTTAATGAGAGGAGGGACACATGAGTGTGTTGCTGTAAGACAAAATAGGTATGAATTTATAATATGCCATTACCTTGTTGTAAATACCTGTTTGTACTCTCTCACTTTTCAGCAGCCCAAAGGTTAAAAGGATATGCAAGACTTTTTGTTTGCTTGCGGCTTTTTTTTTTTTCCTCCATGGAAGAAATAGTGTACTTTTATTAACGGTCAGTAGATTTTCACATGCATGGATGTGCAGATAACACAGAGCAGATAACATTCTGTGTATCCACACGCTAGTTTGCTCTGTGCTATAACTAGCGTGGCTTCATTCTAAGTGTCGTTATGCCAGTTTTAATGTAGTAGGGTAGGTAACTCAATTTATAAAGAAAGTTAATATGCCTTGCAATTCATTTTTGCCATGTTGATTCACATTTTGTTCATTTGTTTGTATTATGAATCAACAAAGGCACACAATCTTTTCAAAGAAATGTAGATTTTTTTTTCAAAAATAATAGAAAGCATTTTAGGCAAGAATAGGGCTGACCCTCTCTGAGGTAGTTTGATCAACTGATGATGGTTTTGGAAATTTTTATGGAGAGGCAAATAAGTCCTACACAGTGTTACTGGAAGTTAAAATGATGACAGTTTTGCAGCAGCAAAGCCTGGTGTGGGTTAGAAATTAGAAAACATTAGAAGGATGTTGCACTTCATGATATGAATGAAAGATTTTGATATTAGATGGAAATTAGGCATAGCTAGAATTTGACCTTACCCAGGTGAAATTGGAAGACTGAAATGCATGATGCAGCTGGAGTATAACGCTGAAAGAATTTTTAACCCTGAGAGTTTGAACATTTTATTCTATTTTAGCATGGACGTTATTGTAGGGTTGTTTTTTTTTTTTTCAGTAATCGCTACTACTTTTGTACACATTTTGCTAATTATGTTTTGAATCACATCACAGAAATGCGCAGCTTCTGAGAGGACAGCTTGTCATTACAGCTCCATTGCTGAATAGATTTTTAGCTTCCTGTATTCTAGGGGCTGGAAAAAGGACGTTGCAGATGAAATCAATGTGTCAGATGGGATTGACTCGTACATTATAGCATTCTCAAAGCGGGACACGTTAGCGTTGCAGTGGGGGTTTGCATGCTGGAGAGGAAGGTTGGAGCTGTGTGTGTTGTATCTCTTACCCTCGCCTCCCTCTGTTGAGCTTTGGTGGCTCAGTTAAAAGATTCTTGCAGCAGCAAAGTTAAGGAAATGTGTTGACCCAACTGTCTTACAAATCATGGCCATCTCTCAGCCTTGTTTTTATTATCTATAGAGCCAATGAAGTACTTGGCAATGCTTTCACTGCTGATGCGCTCCAAATATATATTCCAGTATACTTACTTTAGTGGAATGCTCTTGAGGATGCAGAAACCTTCTGTTTCCCCTTGAGCAAACTTTGCAGTTGGGCACAGAATTAGCACAGGTGGGCCATAGTAATCTTCTAGCAGAGGCAAAATGGCAATTTGAAAGCAAATCGGGTTTGCATGTCTGCTGTACATTCCAGTACTGTCTTGTTTTCTCTTGGGTGTCTGCAGAGGGGAAAGGGCTGACATCAGGAGGAGTGGCTCTCATCACTAGTCTCTAGTTTAGGACAAGTACAGGGGGATGGTTTCTCTGTTTTCCCTTTAGCTACAGGGTAAAGCTCTGATCTTTTCCCATTCCCAGAGCCCATTTTCCAGCTGCAAAGGGTTATGTTATTGTAGCTCGTTCCATCCAGCTTCATTTAACACATGGGACCACAGACTAGGCCTGTAAGATGTGCATGGGCATGTGTCTGGGCAGGGTTTCAATGCTGAGGCCTTTTCCTAACAGAGCTTTCTGGGCTTCAGAAGCTCATAGGAAAGAAGCTGGAGAAGGCAAGGTGCTGAGGAATTGGACGTGTAAACGTTGAATGTTGCATGAGGCACGTACAAATTGCTTGGGTGCAAAAGTGAAGCAGACTTGGAGAAAAGGAACTGAGAGGTGAGCACGTTAGGTGAGGCATTGAGTTGAAGAATAGGTGTTGAATTTAAAGGTGTGTTGAAGGAGACATAAAGTTTGGAGGATGAAGGGTGTGAAATCTTCTGCAAGAAAGCTGTCTGTGATTCTGAATTAAAACAAAACCTGCTTCAGCTCGGTGTTCTTGCTCATTTTGCTGTCTAAGGATTCTGTAACAGTACCTTTATTTTCAACATCAGCACGTTCAGCTCAAGCCAGTGGGAAATGTAGGTTTTAAATATCTGAATATCAAGACATTCATGATGCTGATCCTTCTAGTGATTCTGCTGGCACTGGTGCAGTTTCTTATTTAGTTGAGTGGCTTTATAATTTTCTTTAGTATCAACATGCCTTTGGGATTGTTTATATGTCCCATTTCAAGTAATACTAAGTGATAATGTCTCAATGCTATAAAGACTATTTCTGTTGCTGTTAGCTGTTGAAGGAAACAGGGTAGCCTTGTCAGAAAAGAACTAGCTTTCCACGTGCATAAAATCATTGGCTTTTGTTTTCTTTATTTTTTATTGCATTTTGTTATCTTGGGCTTAAATGCCACAGAATGTGAGGGGGTCAGGAGGAGCTGGTCCCCTGGTGCCTTCTCAGTATTGTAGATGATCATCCTTCTACTGATGTGTTACAGAGATTCGCCCAAGAGAAATGTTGCTATTTGTAAACTAGTAGTTTTGTGTTACCACTGAAGCGTATAACTAAAGTAGTCCATCAGCAAGTTGTGAGGCTGGAGTCAGTGTCTTGCATTGCAGTTACTAAACTAAGTGTGGAAGAACTCAGTGCAACAGTAGAGGAACCAACAAGCTTTTGGTACTTCGTTTTAGTCTTTGAGTCCCTCTGCCTTCTTTTGAAGACTCTGGTTGACTGAGGCGGCCCATAGGGAATGCTTTATCTTTGGCCTCTTGGGTGCGCACCCTGGGCGCGTGCTCTTTTAGCTATTCTGTCATAGACCTCCCAGTCTGGTTGCATCAGGCCCCCAGGACTGGGTGGCCTTACAGATAGCTGCCCACAGTTTCCAAGCGGTGGGTGTTGAGATCTAAGTTTGTCTTCTGAAGGGGCATCTGGTGATTGTGATACAAGAGAGGGTAAGCAATGCTTGCAAAGTTTGAGAAAGCCTTTGTATTCCTGGGGTTTTTTCATACTTCTAGTGTTGTTTTTTTTATTATACTTAATGTTATTACCATTCTATAAAAACATTGCAACTGCTTTCTTGTAATTATAGGGGGAGTTATACATTTTTAATGGAGTTTAATGTTTTTTCCATACAAATATACAGAGCCATTTTTTTCCTCGGGCTATGAACATTACTCTCATTTGAATCAATACATTTCAACTGTTAAATATGTCAGAGTGTCTGTTTCAGCAAAGAAATGCCACCTTTTGGAGCCATAAAATACAGCGAATTGAAAGCTGACACCTAATATATTTTTCATTGGATACAGATGTTCAATGCAAAACTCATTCTTTCAGCTTTCATAAATGGGAACAGAACTAAAATACTCTGGCTTAGTGTACAATATGTAGTGACCAAACCGCTAATGCAGTTCAGCATTTAAAATAATATAAATGTATTGTTAAGTAACAGAAGAAGATAGAAGAAATTTTCCACATCTGTGTAAAGAGAAAATACCTCTAAATAGGTTTTAGGTTGTTTTTTTTTAATGCTTGATCAGTGAAATAATAAATCTATGTATCATAGCACAGAATAGATTTGTAGGATGTGATTTTTCTTTTATCTGTGTGTAAAAAAACAAAAACAAAAAACAAACAAAAACAAAAAAAACCCTTTCCAAATGAATATAAAAACCTTGAGTAAGTTAAAAATATGAAATATAATTTTTTAGAAGAAAACAAGTCTGTTATAAGATGCAGTACTGTGTTAAGAATAAAGCAGTTCCTATAACATAGTAATTTTTCAGATTTAGATTTCTAATGGATTTATACCTTTTGCCAAAAATGCTGATGGGGCAAACAGGAAAATATGTAGGCTAGAATGGTGATGAAGGCTTTTGAGGTGCTGAGATGTTCAATTTTTGTATCTGTGGGCTAATATAGTTTCAGTCCTGGCTTCAGCTGAGTTGGAGGCACTGCTAAAATATTGCCAGTTATGCACAAGCTACCACTGAATGTCTGCAGTGCTGCTGCTGCTGTTTTGCCTGGAGAAGTCATTTAGGTATACAGGAGCTATAAAGTGGGCTAGATGGCAGAGAGAATTAAGGGGGAATAAAAAGGGGAAAAAAAATCTTCACATTAAACAGATATTTCTGAAGTAGAACTGTGTTAGAGAAAACAAGTTTAACTTCAACTAAAAATATGTTTACTGTTGTATCTGAAGATGATTTGCTGCAAAGATCTTGGTCTTGATCTTTAATTTGAACTGACCAAACTGAAGAGACTCCCAATTTTTTGCCCAAAGGATGCTGAAGTATCGAACAGTTTTCAGATGAGAGCCTAGAGAAATCAGTTTGCCTTCAGCATGTGCATAATGATATTGCTTTATAATACTGTTATCTACAGTGCTATAAGTGACATTTGCTACCAGATTACAATGTGCCAGCAATATATTGCGGAATTACAATTTTAATTTTTATCTACTTCATTTTTGTTATCTTTGAATGTTAATTTTTCCCTCTTTTCTGAGTGAAATGGTATAGAAAAGAGAAGGCAAGTTTTCCAAATTGGAAGGAAAACCTTCAATAAGAAATAGGACTATTTTAACCTGGAAATGATGTTTAGATCCTGGAAGTTTAGTCTAAAGTGGTAAATGATTCCCTTCTCTTCTGGCCTGTCCAACCTGGTCAGCATGCACAGCTCATCATGGGCCTCTTGTGATCTCCTGCACCAGGAGTATGTAATCACGGTGCAATGGAAGGTCGTCTGGTCTCCTGTAGCCAGGGAGGATGATCTGTGGCAGCTGAAGTACAGCATCATCTAGCATGATAATAACTGATATTGAAATATCAGTTTAAAATCAGAGCATTTTAGCTTTGTTTTTTGGCTGAAAATTTTAATCTGTCTGACAAGGAGGTACCTAACATGAAATTTCATGCTTTTTTTTTTTT